>PVJI01010710.1:0-59226 GCA_004026765.1 Micronycteris hirsuta | reverse complement strand
GTCTGTTGATATTCTGCACTGAAGCTCAGCCCTCAACCCCCACAGCATGGCCAGGTGCCTATCCCACAGCCAATCTGTGGTGCAGTCCAGAAGAGGAGAAATCCCAAACACAGAGTACTTTACAAATTATTAGGCATTTTTATACGTGACAAGAATGAAATTTTTAGAGGACATTGTCCTGGCTACACAGACAATATGTATAACTCACATTTATTAACCAACAGCTTTCGCTTCTTGTGTCCTTTGCTCTCTAGCTCCACAAAAGCCAGATATGTTCTCAGCTTCAGGGGGATGAGCCAAAAGCCATATAGCGAAGGTTCAGTATAGCGTGTTAACTGGCAGGTAGTGACTCGGTTGGCGAGACGGGGCTGCCGTGGATCCAGTCTCTAACTGCATGATAAGGACGCCTCGGGCAGCCTTCCAACATGCACAACGGACTTCTTTTCACAGACACAAACACCTTGTCCTGCAGCCAGGCCAAGCGCCATGCTTGGAACCACCACTGGGGCTGCTGACGCCTTCGTGCGAATCGGAAACCAGAATTCTGAGTGGAACCAGACCCAGTGGTCTATGATTTGGCAAGAAGGTGCCACCGTCGTGCAAAGCGAAGGGGAGCTGGTCCTCCGGGTAGACGCGGCCCATGCCCAGACACACGCCAGGTGAGTGAGTGCATGCTGGGCTCCAGCCCGGCTCCCTCTGTGCAGGCCACACCCTACACTGCATTCCCTGTTGGCCGAGGTCGCGCTTTGGGATCTTCTCCCTCCACATGGTACATGCTGAAGAAAGAGAGCTGCCCAAAGGGAATTTTCTGCCTCCGGAAGACATTGGTTTCTGCCTGTTGACTGATGACCCTGATCTCATCATCGCCCCACCCTGCCTCAATTCCCACTCACCGTTACCAACCAGCCACTTCATAAGAAGGCATCCGAGCTAAAATGTATTCGGGAATCAAAACTGCTAAGTGAACCAAACACATGGGCTTCTCTCTAATCTTGTTTTGGCCCTGTCTGTTTTCATATCAACTCGGAACTGAGTGTGTTCCATCGGGACAACAAAAAAGTCGTTAACAACCTTGCTCCACAAAAGCCTTGCTCTTATCCAAAACACCATTACGTCATTTTTGGAATATCATTCCCTCCAAGAAGCTGTCCCTCTCTGATGCCCAGGCTGGGGTCAAGTTCCCCCTCCAGCGCTCCCCTGGCAGCCTCCCCTTGCCTTGACTGAAGCGGGACACTAACCACACTCTGCGGCCGCAGTCATTCACTTGTTGCCTGCCCTCTCGGGACAGGAGCATCCCGAGGGCAGAAACAAGGTCTAGTTCACCCTTGAACAAATCTCCAATGCCCGGTTTAAATTTTGGTGAAATGAATGGTCTAGGGGAGAAAAAAGCATTGCTTGTGCACTGTGTTAGTTTGGTTGGCCAGCTGTTACAAAGTACCACAAACTGAGTGTCTTCAAGCAACAGAAATGTATTGTCTCACAGTTCTGGAGGCCGGAGGTCCAAAATCAGGGTAGTGACAAGGCCATGTTCCCTCTGAAGGTGCCAGGGAACAACTACGCTGTGCTTCTCCCAGCTTCTGGTGTCCCCAGACACTCCTCGGCTGGGGGACACACCGCTGCAAACCTCCGTCCGCACACAGCCTCTCCCTGGCTGTCTCCACGTCACCCTCCCTCTGTGCGGTCTGTCTGTGCACCCTGAGTCAGAGGAGCACCAGTCATACGGAATTTGGGCCTGCTCTAATCATCTCATTTTAATCTGATAGTTGCTGAAAAGACCCTATTTCCGAATAAAGTCACATTCTTGGGTACTGGGAATTAGGACTTCAGTGTGTCTTTTGGTGGGGGTACAATTCAACCTGTAACATGCACCGATAATCTAGCCAACATTCTCATGTGCATAATCTTACTTAATCTTCATAGCACTCCGAGGAGGTAGGTAGTACAGTTCCCGTTATTCATAATGCTACAGGACTGAGACTGAATGAGCAAGCACAGGGCAGCGAGGGTGGAGGCGAGTCTAGTGCCTGTGTGACTGTGACTTCAGCACTAGAGGCCGGAGCGTCACGGTGGAGACGGGCGTGGACGCGGAGCACAGGCGGACCTCAGCTGCTGTCCTGCTCTGCCCACTCTGGGCCGCGTGGCCTCCATCCCCTCGCCTGTTAAGTCTTTGTGTCGTTAGGAGATGCAATCCAAGCAAAACAATTACCATATAATGTCTGTTACAGAGGCTGACAAAAATTAGTTCATGTCATATGGTAATATAATTCTAACTACACCTTCCTGAGAAGCAGCCCCAGGAGCAGCAGCAGAATTCAGTTAGACAGGAGGCCTATGTTTCCGGTTTATCTCTGGAGAGGATAAGACTTCTCAGGCAAAGTCCACCCATCCTTGTAGGAAGAAGCCACCTGCTTCCTTTTCAGCACACGCCTCCTCCAGCTCAGATACAATATTCTGAGCAAAACAGGGATGTCCAGGAGCAGTGGCTCTGCCCCGACATCCACCCCTCTGCCGTGGAATTCTATTGCCACTAGCTCCCTATACTTGCCCCTTCCTTACCTTGCCCCTAGTGTCATGATTTCACAAAGACAGGTAACAATGGGATGACTTTAAAATGAACACAAATCACAGAAATCCTTTAGAGGTCCTTTCACTGCAAGGATTCACAAGGCAGGAAAAGAGCTGACCGTTGGTCCTTAAAAATTTCCAACAAAGCAAAAGCCATACTTTGCTGGAAGTATCTCTCAGTAACTAGCAACCCAACAGTGCCAAAGTTCACATGTCACCCAACCCCTTTCTCCTTCTTTCCTTTGGGCTGAAGGTTGTCTACACCTGAGAGCATGTCCGATTGCAGAACAGACGGGGGCTGAGTCTCAGCTCCGCCGCTTCCCGGTTGTCAGACTCGGGCAAGCTGCTGACTCTTCTGTGCCTCCGACCTCTCCTCTGTCGAGCGGGAGTAGTTTCTGCCCACAGGTCGCTGTGTGGAACACGTAACACTTGGGGTTTGGCGGCACTAGATAAATGCTTCCTCTTCCCTTCCCTTTTTCCTCTCAGTCATTTTTAACTGCTTGCGTTCAAACGAGTATGTGATAGCTATACAGAACGGCAGAGCAATTCTAAACGCAGTCAACAGGAAAATGTGGGTTCTCAAGACCCTGATGCAACTTGAGTCTTAAAAAAGACAAAGTGAGTTTAGGGCAATGAAGTGCTGGAGACAGACAGCGGGGATGGCTGCATGGCACAGTGAACGCACTTAGCACCACTGGGAACCTCAAAACGGTTTTAAAAGTAAATTTTATGTTACATATATTTTACCGACATATTTTTTTAATTTTCTAGAAAAAAAAAAGTTTATCCTGAAACTATTTTCCTTAGTGGGCAAGCAAAAAACAATGGAACCATGAACGTTTAATACTGGACATGCCCTTCCAAAAAATGTAAGTATTTTGTAAAGCATTCACTATTTTTTTTTTTTTTTTGCAAAGCATTGTATAAATCTATTCAGAATTCTTTGATCTTAACATTTTGGCAGACATTGATGTTATAATAAAAACGTGTTCAGAGGCATTGTTTAAACTGTTCTCCAAAGACTTTGTTCTTTTTCAGGGTATCAGTGTCTTTAACAGAGGCTGGGAACAGTTTCAAACTCTCTTAATGGGACAGGAAAGTATCTCTTATCAGAGAAACACAGAAAGCGAAGCTGTTGGCCCTTTTGGGATTCATAACACTGAGAACGTTCCCTCCACCCACGCCTGTCCCCCTCTGTCCCCGGCCAGGCCCTGTGGAGGGCCCCTCACCTCACCACAGCGGGCCCCATGGCTGATGCAGTGGCTTTCAGCTGGGCATTTATGTCACATGGGACACGAGATAGGGTTGAGAGTGTCGACCAGACTCACTCTCTGCCCAGCCATGTCACCTGCCACGCTGGCTCCCCCCCGTGCTACCACAGGTCCCCACACAGCATTTTCTCCTACTCTTCCGATGGTGTGGAGGGAGAGAGGACTGCCCTCTGCCCCCTGCCATCCTGTCTGGAATCTATCTGTCACCAGAGGTATGCGGATAGTTTAACAGCAAGTTCTCCAGGGGACTGAAATACTTACAAAGATTCCGACCCGGTCCAGTCTCAAGCTGCCAAGTATGTAGCAATCAGCCTATACAATTCCTGAAATTTTAATAATCAACTCTCCCGAGCTGGTACAAGCTGGTCTCAACACACCTTGACCCTCTGACACTCTCAAGCTTCTCCAACCGGAGGTAGCTGGTTGGAAGCTTGTTGAAAGTTGCAACAAGCTTCCAACCAGCTATCTCTCCTGCCTCTTTCTCACTAATTTTTTCTCTCATCATCTCCCAGTTTAAGCAGGGATGGATTTTTTTCTCCCTTCCTCTACAGAGAGCAGTAAGTTGCTTGACCAAGACAGGCGTCTGTCTCCTTTACACTGTGCCAAGACCTCTGATATCTGAGCCCCCCAGGCTTGGTTTAAGGTGCTAAACAGGAGCTAAACATATTAGAAAACTATTTTCTTTTACCAAAGCTTATTGTCAGGCTATCAAAGTGGATGTGGAATGTCAGAAGCTGAACATTCTGTTATTCATATTGGATCATTTCCACCGGTCCGTCTTCAAGTTCACCGACTCTTTCCTCCACATTCCACAGAGCCCAATCTGTTTTCTGAATTTTGGTTATCATATTTTTCACTTCTAAAATTCCCATTTGATTCTTTTTTCTACTGAGTGTTTTCTATTTTTTGCTAAGACTTCTATCTCCCCACTGATTTGGGGAGGATTGGCCCTTACTTCTTGGGACATTCTTATCATTACCGCCAGATACTGCCCCCGCCCGTGACATCATCGCTGACGCACCCGCTGGTTCTCCTTCCACGAGAGTCGGGGTGCGCCCGGTTCTTTCTACACTAGGTAATGCTGGATTATTACCCGGGTGTTCTGGATATTGTATTATAAGACACAAGGTTTATTTCAAACCTATGGACAATGTTGATGTTTGTGTTTAAGCAGGAAAACTGCTTTCTTTGGCAGACTGCTGGGTTCAGGCTGCAAGTGCCGCCCAGCCTTCTGCCCATGTGGTTTAAATGTCGGAGCCGTTCTCAAAGCTTTGTCAGTGCCATTCAGATGTGTCCCACCATGTGTGTGCCACCCGGCGGGTGGCCTGGGCGCTGGACTGCGGTCTCTGGCATGGCTCAGGTCTCAAGGCCTCTGACACTCTGCCTAGAGTCAGATCAGGCTGCTCGGTACAGGGATGAGCCTCATAAGCAATTTTATGAGGTTGCTTCCCTGAGCTCCTTCCTCTCCATGGTCTCCCCAGTATTTCTGGTCCCCTGGGGCTCTTCTTTTCAGCCTCCAGCCATAAGGCTGGGGCTTTACTAGTTACTCATGCTGCTGCACACTTGCCACAACTGAGTCTGTGTCTGGGACTCAGTGGTGGAAGAAAAGCAACAAGTATGTAGCCCATGCTCTTGGGCCCATAGCTCCTCCAGCTAGAGGGGAACTTCCCCACCCTCAGAGTTTTGGGGTCCCCTTTACTATTACTGTTCTTGCAGTCAACTCAGGCTTGCTTAGGGGCTGGGATGCAAGAGAGTGGAGAAAAGGAAAAGTCCTGTGGGGGGTTCCCCTCTCTCCAGCATCAGCAGGTCCCTCTCCCACTCCTCGAACCTGACCCAGGCTGCTTCTCTCGGATCTTGTCTCTGTGCTGATGCCGTTCGCAGGTTTCAGTCTGTGCTGAGTCTAGGAAATACCAGAGGGGAAAATGTAAACTCGCCACTGGTTTAGGGGCACTTCAGATACCGGCCCTCTTCCCCAATCCACTTGCTACTGTTTACCCTTCAGAGTCCTCGAAAACTACCCATGCACTTTGTCCTGGTTTCATAGCCAGCTTCAGTGGGAGAGGCAAGGTGGGGTGTGTTTAATTCATGTTACCCAGAACCAGACCCCCCACAATGTAGTCAAAGAGATCTTTCTAAAGCACAAGTATGGCTCTCACTCCTCCCCCAGAACCTCATGCCCTTAAATCCCTCCATCTGCAAAACTCCCCTCATAGTCTGGCCCCGCCTCCTCCCCCAGCTTCCGCCACCCCCACCTTTCACTCTGCTCCGAAGCAGCACTGAGCCTCTTGCAGCCCAGGGAGCCGCGCACTCTGCTGACCCCTGGCCTCTGCACATGCTGCTCCCTTACCCTGCATGAGCGTCTCCCTCCTTCCCGCCTACTTTTGCATGCAGCCTAGTCGAGATGTTGCTTTCTCTAGGACGCTGTTCCTTAGCCACAGAATGGACGCGCAGTCTGTGCAATGGGCACAGCAGGTTATCACTTACGCTGCATTTACTTGCTCACCTGTGTTTCACCATGTGTTCCACTAGACTGTGAGCAACTTGCAGGCCAGCATTGTGTTTTTTCCAACTGAGGGGGTCGAACAAAGTAAGTTCTCATAAATATCTGTGGAACTGAACTGTGTTTGTACCAACAGTGCCCCTGAGAAGTGGATTTCCTACCCCTAAACTGCCGCCCCCTTGGGCAAGGCCTTGGCTAACTCCCTGCCGTTGGATTTTCAGTCAGCAGTGTGCTCCATGCAGAACCGGAGGCTCCGCCCTGGGTCCTGGCTTGCCCCTCTCCAGCCTGACACTGCCTGCACCCCTGGGCTCCCAGCCAGTCTTTAGACTCACGCCGACTGAGTGCAGCTTCCTCAGATGATCACCCGTTGACCTCAGTCGGTACCTGTGGAATTGAGTTGTATCAGTGTCCACAGTGCCCCTGAAAGTAGATTTCCTCCCCCAAACCTCTGCCTTTTTTGTCCCAGGGCCTGACAACCGCCAGATGCTGCTCAAGTGGGCCGCCGGCCAGCCCTGCTTCACGCCACCACTCACACCCACCCCCCCGCGTCTGCCGAGCCCCCCGGCTGTCCAAATCCTGACCCAGGCTAAGCCACACCGCAACTTTAAATTTTCTAGTAGCCACATTTAAAAAGAAAAAGAAATTTGCCCGGCTGGTGTAGCTCAGTGGATTGAGCGCGGGCTGGGAACCAGAGGGTCCCGGTTCGATTCCCAGTCGGGGCACATGCCTGGGTTGCAGGCCAGGTCCCCATGAGGGCCATGTGAGAGGCAACCATACATTGCTCTTTCTCCCTCCCTTCTCCTCTATCTGAAAATAAATAAAATCTTAAAAAAAATAAATAAAAAAGAAAAAGAAATAGTTGAAATTAATTTTAATAATATATTTTATTTAACATGACATATCTAAAGTTTTAAAAAATGTTTAAACTATCAGGGAAATATTTTACATTCTTGTTTTCATACTAAGAAATTCTTTTTCATACTGGGCCGTCTGTTGCACTCACGGCACAGCACAGTTCGGACCGGCCTCACGTCCAGAGCTTGCTGGCTGCAGGCAGCAGCGGGCCGGCGCTGGCGGCGCGCGACTGGAGAGGGGTGTTAATATTAACAGTAATAGCTAGTGCTTACTGTGTATTCAGGACAAGCGCGACCCTAGGCCGGGCCTCTAAGACCATTCATGCTTTATGAAACCTAATCCTCACAGCAAGCCTGTAAGCTATAGGGACTGCTTTACCTCTACGGGGCCAGGGAGGAAACAGTCTCGCAGATGAAGCCCTTGCCCAAGGGGACGCAAGCAGCTGGGTGGCAGAGCCCCGGCCAGACAAGGTGGGCATGCCTCGGGGCCCACCCGTTTGCCCGCCCCCCACACTGACTCCTAACCTGCCAACACTTAGTAAACTCGGAACTTGCTACCCCTCAGATGCCACCCATTGAAAGTACACATGAGGGCTAAAAACACTATGGTCGGTATGGCCAAAAACTTTTTGTGAGTAAACTTACATTCTGAAAGTCGTCAGAGAGGACCACCATATCCTCCCAGAAAATACCTGCCCCTCTGTGATGGCCAAAGCGTGGTTTTGGGGTGAATCAATGACAAGTCTGGCAAAGGGTAAAATTTACCATGTCCTCAATCTTTGAAGGATTCAAAAAGTTTAAAGGAAGTTACTTTTCAACAGATTTAGCAGACAATTAAAATCAAGCTGGTTTCCTTCTTAGTCCCTTCATTCAACAAACCTGTTAATCTCTGAGACCAGCACACAGAAGCGAGTGGGGTGGGGTGCTTAGCTGCTTTCTTACATGCTGTTTTCAAAGACTCCTCCATGATGAACATAAGCAGTTTCTTTCTCTTCTCCTTGCCGAGAGGGACACCCTCCTAACAGTCGGAAGGTGAGATCTACCCACTACCACCCTCACCATAGGGGATATATATTACCTTCCAGTAATAGCCCCAGGCGATTAAACTTTTCTTATTGCCATGATTTATCCTCTGGGAAATATTTACTCTCTTAACCTTTAGACTTTACATAGAAAACGTAGATTTTTTTCAATTAGAATTAAGTTCTGTTTCAAGGAACAGAGAAACAAGCAGAGATTTAGACAAGTCAAAAGTTTATTTCTTTCTCCAGTGACACTAGGCAGTTCATGATCATTGGGGCTTCAGTTTGCTTTGTTTTGTAGCTTCATCATACTCCATAGATGGCTTCTGTCTCATGGTCCAAAACAGCTACCTAGGTCCAGTCATCTCATCACATTCCAGCCAGCAAGAGTGGAGAAAGGTCTGAGATGGAATAACCCTCTTTTTAAAGGACCCTTCCTGAAAGTTGTATATATGGCTTGCATACACACCATATTGACCGGAACACAATCACAAGGCCATCCAATCTTTAAGGGAAGATGGGAAACATACTCTTTGTTCCAAGTGCCTTGGGCAGCAATGAGAAAGTTTCCCTCGGATCTCTGAATGCATGGGGATGTAACCTACTGCACTATTCAATCCACCACCACATTTGGAGTGAGATCTTTCTCCCCACAGGATGCCCCCAGCCAGCGCTGAGCGCATCAGGAGTACGAATTAACACAGGCTCATTTCTAGGAATCCATAAGACTTCACCGATGGGCAACATTGGCTGAGAACTCCATGAACTATCTGTTGCTATATAACAAATTACACCAGAATTTAGTGGCTTAAAACAACACACATTTATTGTATCACAGTTTCTGTGGATCCAGAATTCAGGTGCAGTTTATCTGTGTCCGCTGCTTCAAGAACGCTCGCAAGGCTGAAGTTAAAGTGCTGACCAGGGCTGTGGTTTCATCTGAGGCCTCACCAGGGAAGGATCTGCTTTCAAGCTCACCTAGTGGCTGTTACCAGGATTCGCTGTTTCGCGGGCTATTGGACTGAGGGCCTCAGTTCTTTCCCAGGTGCTGGCCGGAGGCTTACCTCAGTGCCCTGTTGCATGGGACTTTCCAACATGGCAGCTTACTTCATCAAAATTAGCAAGAAAGACGGTCCATCCAGTAAGGAGGAAGTCTCAGTCTTTTGTAGCATCATGGAAGTGACATCCTATCACTTTTTCCATATTCTATTCATTAGATGCTAGTCACTAGGTTGGGTCCACCCTCAAAGGGAAGGAATTTCACAAGGGCATGAATACCAGCAGGCAGGGGTCATTGGGGGGCGTCTTGGAAATCTGCCTGTCACAGGGATCTGTTACAGCAGCAGTCCCCAACTTTTTTGGCACCAGAGACCAGTTTTGTGGAAGACAATTTTTCCATGCACTGGGATGACTTTATAGCCTTCCCAGATGCAGTTTAATTGTCACTTGCCACTCACTGATAGGGTTTTGATATGAGTCTGCAAGCAACAGATTCATTATGGTCTCTGCTGTCAACCCTCTCTGCTAATGATAATCTGAACTTGTAGCCACTCCCTAGTGCTAGCATCACTGCCTCAGCTCCACCTCACATCATCAGGCATTAGATTCTCATAAAGAGCACGCAACCTAGATCCCTCACATGCTCAGTTCACAACAGGGTTTGAGCTCCTTTAAGAATCCAGTGTTGCCACTGATCTGACAGAGGGCGGAGCTCAGGCAGTAATGCCAGCAATGGGGAGCCGCTGTGAATACAGATGAAGCTTCACTCACTCTCCTGCCGCTCACTCCTCCTGTGCGGCCTGGTTGGTTCCTCACCTGCCCGTGACCCCTGCCTTACACTTTACAGAGCTTTGTCAGAACCACACTGGAGTTTAAGAACCAACCTACCTTCCTTCCTTCCTTCCTTCCTTCCTTCCTTCCTTCCTTCCTTCCTTCCTTCCTTCCTTCCTTCCTTCTCTCTTGCACTTGGGGTCAGGCCTGCTCAGTAGTCTGGTGGTCCTGCCAGTCTTCCTTAGCTACCTCCCCGTTTTCTTTAACAGATGGTCCCCCTAATAAGTTCCTTGCACGTATAACTCCTTCTTAGCATCTGTTTCTCATAACACTCAGACTAACACAGTGGCCACGGGCCAGCCAAGAATCTCCAGTTTCTGCTATTGAGGAAGAAGGAGAGAAAGGATGCTGAGAAGTTTCTGCCAATATCCTCAATACAGTTTTGAAATCACCTGACTGTGATCTCAGCACATTTGATATTAAAGGTAAAAAATATATAACTTATGTGACTGGAAAAACAGCTCTACCTCTGTCAATGTATGTGTCTTGTAAGTGTGCTACAATAAACCTTTTTCTAACTTAGAATTTAAATTTCTAGAGAGTCAGACCCTAAGAATAAAACCAATATGAAATAGTGATGAGGACATACCAAATCTAATATGTCATTGCATAATTTAAAGGCATGCCTTAGACCCAATAAGTTTTATGTTGTAATTTTACCGAAGCCCTTAATTTTGCACCAATTTTCCAAAATGATTGGTAAAATTGCCCTAAAGTTGCTAAGATGGCAGCTTTACAGAGTGGGCAGGAGTTTTTAGAAACTCAGATAAAGGCTGAACACTTATTTTCAACAAAGCTAAATCAGAAGATATAATAAATTGCTCAGATGGATTCTTTTCCTTATTGCCTCAAATGTTTTTATTTACCATTCTTGTGTATGCTTTCCCATTGTTCTAATATGAAAAATACCAATAAATACTGTATTTAAGTAATTTCTCTCTCTCTCTCTTTTGCACTACACTGAGCTTGTAAATGGGAAATTAGGGTATGTACTACAAGAATCTTAGTTTCTCTAGGAAGCCCATACTACGTAGTTCACAGGTTCAGCCAGGAGGTGGCAGTAGTGACCAACGAGAAATCCTGATGCTCTGCCTCTATCAGCTTTTCGCTGTCCTGCGATGCTTCCTGGATCTAATCTGATGCTTGTGAAAGCGATTTCCTTCTTACAAAAACACCAGGCCCAAACAGAAACTAACCTCATCCTGCAGATAAAGAATGTTTGTGCCTCACAAGTTGTCAAACTATCCCAGCTGTAGCCAGGCCTTCAATAAATATTTTTCCAGCAGCAAAATGCAGCTGTGCATTTTACACAGCAGAATGGGCACGCTCCCCCGCAGGGAAGCCTCGCACTTGATTATCTCGGCCCTCAGAGTGTTGGGAAGGTATATGAAAGAGAAGGACCCCAGAGCTTCTAGGCTGGTCCCAGCTCCAGGAAGGCTGAGCAAGCTGAAGGATTCTGCAGGAAATAACAAGCAGAGTAACTGTTCTGTTCCCAAGTCCTGAGTCGCTCCAACCAAGGGCTTTCCCACCAGCAGCACCCAAGTGTCTTTTTCATGCAGGCACTGGTCTGACATTGTTTCCTGGGTGAGGTTTCACCAAAGTGGTGTAATTGCCCCTGGTGTAGTGCGCCTGCTCAGACAAGGAAGGGTTCTGGAGGGCTGAGGAAGCCACCTCAGAGGTTGAGATCTGTCCCGGTGGGCCATGGGTGCCAGCCAAATGCTCTGAGCAGGGAACAAGGCAACGAACTGAAGTTAGAAGTGGCCATAAAAAGAAAACAGTAGGAAGGTCTCAAGTTAAATAGGTTTTCTATCCCTGAATCTCAGCATCTAACTACTTTTATTGTATTTCTATTAACATATTTTAAGAATGCTGAGGAAAATTCTGGCAATATGTTGTTGGTTTCCTTCCTCTACTGCATCTCCGGAGGGGGAGCAGCCCCCGTTTCCATACAGTCCTCAGGAAGACTGAGGCAGAGCTCTGATGGCAGAAAAGCTCTCCGGCTGGAGCATCAGAAGGACCTGGCTTCAGGATTTGGAAAGTAACATTGCTCTCAAAACTCTGTTTCCTCAAGTGTTAAATAAGGAAACAGTGCTTGGTGCAGGGATTGATGTGAGAGTTAAGTGGGATCATGTAAATAAGCCCTTAGGACAAAGCTTGAGCTATAGTTAGCACTGATAAACAGTTATCACAGAGGGCAACTTGACCTGAAACGGTCGCGAAATAGAGTTAAGCCAGCCCTGCAGCTCATCAGACCCGCTGGCCGCTGAGCTACAAAGACCTGCGTGCGTGCACATGCGCGGTGGACAGTCCCTCCTCCATCTACCGCAACGCACGGGGTGGCCTAGTCACGGCTTTGCTTCAGCCGAGATGCCCCAGAGATTTGCCTTTTCCGTCCACGTGAAGCTGCTTCCACAGGGCCCACCCTGCGGTTCAGTGCCTCAGATGCTGCACCCTGGGGTGATCTGGACTCTGGCCCACCATCCAAGGCTCCCCGAACAAGCCTCTGCTTTCCCTGTGGCCAGAGAAAAGTCACCTGCTGACTTGATAAGAGTAACTACAAATGTTTCCTTATATGGCATCAGAAACCTTGAGACAAAGCCAAGGCTCTGGCACATATTTGAAGTACAGGAAAAGGAAGTGCCTTGCCAAGGTTAGAAAGAAGGTGGGAACTTACGGAAGCCACACAGTGAAGAGCACTACCCATAAATACCAATTTCACACCTATTAACCCCTGAGCATGAGCTTGCACTGGCCCGAAGTGTCTTTTGCTGGTGAACTGGGGGTTTCACTTACCCTTGCTTGGGGGCCTTGGTGTGCTGACTGTTCTTGCCTGCAGTCCAGTAAGAGCTTGTGCTCTTTACCAGAGCCACCTTGGAGTTCAACGTTTGCCCAGATCTATTCCAAATGGTTTCCCGTGCCAAATAAGGTGGATCACGCTTTTGAGTGGAAGCTTCCAAAGCTCTAAAAAGGGTCCTATGGACAGGGGGTGATAACTGGATTTGTTTAACAAAATCTGTTCAGGCCCTGGCTTACAACTGACTGACTGTGCTCCAAAGGTGGGTGCAAAGTGATTTGGAATGTGCTTTCCCAACAAAACAATGAGGTTTGGGGCAACGCATTTGCAGGATCCATGAAAACTAATCCAACCCACTCTAGGGCTTGTGCAGAGGCCAGGGAACGAGGGAAAGTGGAGGAGTCTGGGGGCACTGAGCCAGGTTCAGAATGGCAGAAGAACTGATGCAGAGGGCCACGGAACAGAGAGTGATGCAGTGGAAGATGCACAGAAGCCCGAAGAGATGATGAAGGGTTTTGAAAGCTGATAGAGGACTTTGGACCTGTCCCTGAGGAAAGCGGGGCACCATCAGAAGGTTTTAAGCTGGGGAGCCACCTGACTATAAAGGCCGAAGCCCTTCTCCCTCTCAAGGTATTGGGATACCAGGAGCAAACTCTGGCCCCAACCTGGAACCCCAAGAGGTGCCCGGCCAGCAGGGAGACGAGTGCCCATGGAAGGCTGGACCTGGGCTCCCCGCCACGGTGGGCAGGGAGGGGGACCCTGAGGACCTTGGCTTCAGGGTTGGAGAGGAAGAGGAGTTGCTTGTTCAAAAGACCAACAAGGCACCAGAGCCCCGATGAGGGAGCTGGTTTTGGTGGGAGCTGTGTTTAGCGCAGGAGCACACAAATGGGGGTCTGCATTCTGCTTTCTTGGAACGACAGTTTCCTCCCAGCCCAGAAGCGGCTGTGCGCCAGACGCAATGCCTGCGTGGCAGTGCCAGTACTGGAAGGATGGTGCAAAATGGAAAGAATAGATCTACTTTCCACTTATCTCTAAACGTGTGACAAAGCCGAAGCCCATGCCCTGAAAGCCAGACTCTCCTGGCTTCTCTTTATGCCCCGGTACGCACTGCATAAAACTTGGAGCACGTGGGAAGTAATGTAAAGTTGACATTTTTTTAGTGTTTTTTCTAAAAGCAAAGATAGTATAAATAAATACACCTGCAGCTCCAGTGGTAAGGTTAAAATTTTCTGTTTAAATACATTAATAAATAAACCCGTGGGGCACGACCAGGGGAACTCAAGGACACACGTATCTCTCACCGTGTGCCTGTCAGCGCGGGAGCAAAGAGGCAAGGCTTTGAAATGAAATGCTCTTATCGAAGCCACACCAACTTTGCACAGCTGAGCTTTTGTTCTCTAGATTTTACAGTTTATAATGCAAGAATTTTCGCTTTGCTTGTCTTTCATCTGTTTTATTTTATTTTATTTTACTTTTTGTTTAAGACGAATGCCAGGATTAGCCCTGGTCAGCGTGGCTCAGTTGGTTGGAGCATTGTCCTGTAAACCACAAGATCATGGATTTAATTTCCAGTCAGGCACATGCCTGGGTTGTGGGTTAGGTCCCCAGTTGGGGGGCAGGGGAGGGAGAGGCAACGATCCATGTTTCTCTCACAGGGATGTTTCCCTCTCTCTCTCTCCCTCCCTTCCCCTCTCTCTAAAATCAACAAACATGCCCTCAGGTGAGGATCTTAAAAAATGCCAGGATTAACAAAACCTTACCCCAAAATACACAATATTGGAACGTCCCCTCTTAAGAGCAAGAAAGTTTCTTAGCTAAATTTGAAAAACATTGGCAGGCTTCCATGAGATTTTGAAAATAGTTTAATGGCAAGATGACTCACATATTTCTGCACGAATACATTAGAAACAGATTGATGGCTATTGAAACATCAGACACAAACACTCCCATATTCCGTGGGCTCGAAACCTTCAGCTGTGTGAGATACGCCACAATTCCATGGAACACTAAGAAGACAAGGATGCTGATACTTAACTGTATGTGCCACAATGCTTTCTTCCCACTTAGGATTTTTATTTTACATTTATTAGAAGAGCCCCTTTAGACCTTTTTGGACATAGAATTTTTAAATCATATGTCACTCTCCTGCACCCACAAAAAGGAAATATAAGCCAAACAAACTGGTTACCATGTGCCTAAAATGGCTTTGCATTTGGAATCTACCTCTTCAGAGTCACTCTGTGATGCAGGACTTTGAAATCCATGTTTTTCCAGACAGCAGTATCCTGTGAGTCATCGAGAACTTTCAGGAGTGTTCTGACAGGCCGTATTTCCTTCAAAAGCGCTCACAATTGTCTTTGGGATTTCCCTCCAAGCCTCCGATTCCCGTTCAGCAACCGCGACTGTGCGTGAGGCTGCTTCGTGGACAGCGAGCAAAAGACGTGGAGATCCAGAACAGTTGAAGCATGCGAAAGTGTGCCTCCCAGAGTCGATGAAAGGGGGTGCAGCGGGCCGGATGTTTGCGTCTCCCACCAAATTCACTCCTTGAAACTTAACCCACAGTGCAGTAGGATTAGGAGGTGGGGCCCTTGGGGCGATGAGGTCGTGCGGGCAGCGCGCTCACGAATGGGGTTGCACGCCGGTAGAAGGGGCCCAGGAGAGCTCCCGCACCCTCCTTCTGCTGCGTGCAGACACGAGGAGAAGTCTGAGACCTGAGAGGACACCCACCTGGCCCTGCTGGCACCCGATCTCAGCCTTCCGGCCTCCGGACCCGTGAGAACTGCATTTCGGTTGTTTCTGAGCCCCCAGTCTCTGGGACTTGGTTGCTGTAGCCTAACTGAGACGCGCGGTTACTCGGATTTAACCAGCACTTTTGCTGTCTGCTGTCTCCACTTCCTGCCACCCAGATACAGGGGTGCGTGCGTGCGTGTGTAATATAAGCCTTTGAGGAAGGAGGAAAAGCTGACATCTATAATAAAAAGTAGGGAAAATACATTTGAAAAAAACAAGACAAGCCCATGACTTCGTGATTCGGGATCCTTGTGGCCGTGGACCCCCCCCCCCTCCGCCAGAAAACCCGCAGCTAGTTCGCTGCGTGAGTCCGCAGTGTGGCGAGCGGGCAGCCTGGGGGCGGACGGCACTGGCCTGGGGTCGGCTTGCCCAGGGCTGCCCATGTTTCGGGTCCTTGCTAAACTCAGGATGCTCCTCAGCGAAGAGGGGATTACAGCACGTCTCACCAGGTTCTACGGGAATAAATAAAGTGACCTATGGCAATGCCATGAATAAATGTTAAATATGTGTCGGTCCCCTCTGTATTCCTCCTTAAATATACAGCCCCAGGCACCACACCCCAGGACTGAGAGTAAATCAGAACCACCATAAGAAAAAACAACAACGAAAATGAAGCCTGTTTTGGTCTGTATTTCACAGGATTCCTGAGTGGAGACAACTCCTCCTGCAAATCATTTTTTTTTTTCACCAACACATAAAAAATAACAGCTAACCACTGGGTCGGTCTTTTTTTTTTTTTTTTTTTCATCTTACTACAAGCAGTTATTTATTTTTTTAGAGAATAGTATGTCAGCATGGCTCAAGTTTGTAGAGAAATGAGCTGCGTTCCGTCCTCTGGTGTCCATACATAGAGTCAGAGAGACCTCTCTGGCAGCGCAAGTCCTGTCCGGGGAGCCCGTCAGCCACAACGCAGCCATTCCCAAGCCTGCCTTGCTCACAGTGGTTACCCCCACCTCCCTTTCCCCGGGCACACCAACTGCAACACTCTCCTGGCTGCACCCAGATAAAGGTCCCAGCACATGGCATGCAAATGCAAACCTCTGCCTTCCAGGAAAGCCAGCAAACCTTCCCTGGAGTTCCAGTAAAAGGTGGGGCTCAGTGGCATGGGCAGGAAGCCCAAATGGAATCCCAAACTCAGCAGTGACTTTCTTTTCTGGTTTTGGGAGATCACTTCATCACTTTGCCTTGGTTTTCCATCTTCATAATGAAAACAATAGTCTTGCCTCTTCTACAAGTGTGTTTTGGGGGTCGAAAATTCGGGAAACGTGGCTGTTTTGTGTCCTCTAATGGGTGGAACATAGGAGGCGTGCTAAATACCATGTTGGCATCATTGTGGGCAAACCTAGCCATTTCATAAGCCATGTTCTTAGGAGCCTAGTTTCCATCACTACTGAGGGCCGCCGTGTAGAGTGGGTAGCCTCATTCTCGCCTCCTGTTTTTCCTCTGTGCGGCTTGTGTCTCCACGGCTCTTGGAAACAACACTCCTTTCCATGGGCTTTTGTGCCTTCCCGCCCTAACCACAGCATCTCAGTCCAGCCCACTCCCATGTGGGGACCCCAAGCAAAGACTCAGGATTTGGGCCTGGCTTGTTATAAGACCTCATCTGCCTCAGCCTGGGTTTCCCTGAAAGCAGAGTGTTACATGCAATAGTTTATTTGGGAAGAGGGTTCAGGGAGCAGGGGGAGGGAAGGAGGAAAAGTCAATAATACAAAGAGGTGTTATAAAATAGGCCACCGAGGCAGATGCCTGGAGAAAGATCTTGCTAGGGTATCTGAAGTGCATCACAGCATCATCTGTCTGCAGGACGAGAGGCAGGAGCAATTTCCCGTTGGCCCTTATTTCCAGGTTGAGCGTATCTGATGCTGGGGGAAGTCCTGTGGACACTCCTCACCAGGGCTTAGGAGAGCGTGCTGGGAAGCTAGAGGCAGCCCAAGTGGAGGGAAGGCACTTGTACAGCCCAAGGAATGCTGCCCAAGGAGCGTGGGTTTGGCACTGAGCAGGCGCGCAGGGTCAGGAAAGGAAGGATCATGCCCACTGGGGAGGACCATTTTGCAAGTGACAACCGGTAAGGAGCCCCTTAAACTTGTACTTGAAGACCAAGAGTTTCAGCCTCTAAGGATTGTGGTAAATTTTCTATGAACATATTTAGACAACTAGGGACTCCCAAACAAAAACTCATGTTAGTAGATGTATTTATCTCTATTTCATAAAAATGAAGGAGTTATTTTCTACTGCCTATTTAGCAGCCATTTCAACATTTTATATTAAGTATGATCTATGTAATACCATTCAATGAGATGATTTATGAAAAAAGTATGCTAGGGTCAAATAAATTTGACAAATAGTATGCACTACCACAGTTCCTTGTATCTATCACACATCACATTTTGTTTCTGGTTCTTGAAACTTTCTAAAATCAGAATTCATTTTATAATTAATGTGCTGTGTTTCCTTAACTTCCTCTTATGGGCTGAATTGTGTTCCTCCCCCTAAAAAAGTCATGTGTTGAAGCCCTCACTTACCCCAGTACTTCGAAATGTGCTACACTTGGAGATAAGGCCTTAAAAGAGCTGATTAAGTTAAAGTGAAGCTGTTGTGTGAGCCTTAATGCAATCTGACTTGTGTCTTTGAAAGAAGACGTTTGGACAAAGGGATGCGCATCCACAGAGGGAAGCCCAGGTGAGGACCGGGAGAAGGGGGCTGTCTCCAAGGCAAGGACAGAGAGAAGCCTCAGGAGAAACCTGCTCGAACCTCGATCTCAGGCCTCCAGTCCCCAGAACAGTGAGAAAATAAATGTCTGTTGTTTAAGCTTCTCAGTGCGGAGAACTTTACATGGCAACCCCAGGAGACTAACCAATGACACTTTTAAAATGATAGCAGTTCAGAATCTGGAAACGCGATACATCTCAGGGAGAGTCACAATGTGCATTCACATACTACATTTTCTGAGAAAGCCTGCACCCTCCTTAACACTGATCCCTGCTCCCCGTGCCCAGTCACCATGAGAAACACACTGAGGAGCACACCATGGAGGCCTCTGTAGAAAGTCTCAGGTAAGCAAATTCCCCTCAGATGCCTTTTGAGCAATAGGAGGATTGCATACGCCATTTCTTGAAGGAGAAAAGCTCATTCACACATGATGCCATCAACAGGAACTTCTATAAACTGAAGGTCAGGAATAACGAAAAAGCTCACTTGTTTTATCAGACACACATCACAGCACAGAATACACAGGCAGCCCTCCCCTTGCACACCCCCGGATGCACAAATTTCAGTTCCTCCACAGTAACCAAGTTAAGTAAGACCAGCCCCTGGCAACCCGGTTCCAGTGTCGGTTACTCCCGTGCTTTGACTGCGAGTAATTCACAACTCTGCTGCTTGCTCCTCAGCCACCCGTCACTACGTGAACTACAGAGGTGCGCCGGGGCCAGGGACCCATCATGTCACCGAGTCTGCCAGCGACCGGCCGCTGGACACGTGCTGTCAGCTCACACGCAGACAGCAAGTGTGCCCCAGGTGGCCTCCTGGGCTCCCAGTGATAAGCCCACACAGCAGTTCACAGACGTGGGTAAGCCAAAGAGAGACACACACAGTGATAAGGCTGGAAGTGGGAGTTTAATCAGACCTACACAGCGTTGGAGAGTAAGGCCCAGATGCGGGAATACGGAGGCGGCTGTTGTTCGAGAGATTCTAGATATGCAGCCATGGGAACGAGGGGAACCTATTGCAACAGATGAGGGAAGTGGCTGAGGCAAAAAGGATGAGGCTGCTGCAAAAAAAGTTCATATTGAAGGAACTCTTGGAGACATTTTATGGTATTAGAAGTGCCGAAAATAAAATATCAGAAGCTGACCCAAATGTAGAGAAAGGAGCATGACAATTCACCAAGGCATAGAAAAGACACT
The DNA here is from genome assembly GCA_004026765.1 of Micronycteris hirsuta. Taxonomy (NCBI): domain Eukaryota; kingdom Metazoa; phylum Chordata; class Mammalia; order Chiroptera; family Phyllostomidae; genus Micronycteris; species Micronycteris hirsuta. The sequence goes on along the minus strand of PVJI01010710.1, from coordinate 39,695 downwards.
TGGTCTATACTACAAGCTTTACAATAAAAAAAAGTAGGCGAGCACTGCTTCAAACTCTTGAAAATTTTATAAAGAAATAAAACATTATTTCTCAATATGTCTAATGTTTTCATCTATAACATGCTAAATAAACCCTAGTTTGCCATTCTTTAAATTTCCTCATATATTTATAACTAATGATAAGAGTTCTTAATGTTTTGACAAAATTTTTGAAGTTCGTAAAACAACCTACTGTCATTTCTAATCTGTTCACGAGGCCTTAGAAAACCTCTTTGGCCTGAAAAACATAAAAGGGTTATCTAAATTTCCTCTGTATTTAAAAAGTCTTCCGTGCTAATATGATATCTTCACTAGATCACCTATCTCCCTGTAGTTCCTCTGAGCCAGTGTCACTCAGCCTCCTTTCCAACTGCAGTGGTAGGTACTTTTTGTTGTGGTAGGCAAAAAGGTTTTCTGTATATGTACAGAAGCCAAATATCAAGATGCCGGTGAGGTCAGTTCCTTCTAATGCTTCCCTCCTCGGTTTCTGTACGGCTGCCTTCTCCCGGAGCCCTCCCCTGGTCTTCCTCTCTGTCTATGTGTCTCTGTCTCGTCATGTGTCCAAATTCTTAATTACCTCTTTAAGACCTGATTTTCTTTTTTTTTAATATATTTTATTGATTATGCTATTACAGTTGTCCCATTTTCCCCCCTTTCTTCACCTCCACCTCCACCCTCCCATTCCCTGCCCTTTAGTTTTTGTCCATGGGTCATACACATAAGTTCTTTGTCTTCTACATTTCCTATACTATTCTTAACCTTCCCCTGTCTGTTTTCTGCCTACCGTTTATGCTACTTATTCTCTGTACTTTTTCCTCCTCTCTCCCCCTCACACTCCCCTGTTGATATCCCTCCATGCTTTATATAAATCCCTTTAACATTTCATATAATAAAGGCTGAGTGATGATGAACTCCTTGAACTTGACCTTATCTGAGAAGCACTTTATCTGCCCTTCCATTGTAAATGATAGCTTTGCTGGATAGAGTATTCTTAAAAGTAGGTCCTTGCCTTTCATGACTTGGAATACTTCTCTCCAACCCCTTCTTGCCTGTAATGTCTCTTTTGAGGAATCAGCTGACAGTCTATGGGAATTCCTTTGTAGGTAACTGTCTCCTTTTCTCTTGCTGCTTCTAAGATTCTCTCCTTATTTTTGATCTTGGGTAATGTAATTATGATGTGTCTTGGTGTGTTCCTCTTTGGATCCACCCTCTTTGGGACTCTCTGAGCTTCCTGGACTTCCTGAAAATCTATTTCCTTCACCAGCTTGGGGAAGTTCTCCTTCATAATTTGTTCAAATAAGTGTTCAATTTGTTGCTCTTCCTCTTCTCCTTCTGGCACCCCTATGACTCAGATTTTGGGACATTTAAAGATATCCTGGAGCTTCCTAAGCCTCTCCTCAGTTTTTTGAATCTTGTTTCTTCATTTTTTTCTGGTTGGATGTTGTTTTCTTTCTGCTGGTCCACTCCATTGATTTGAGTCCCAGTTTCCTTCTCATCCCTATTGGTTCCCTGCAGATTTTCCGTCATTTCCTTTATACTATCCTTCATTTGTTCAACTAACTGAAACCATCTTTCTTCAAATCCTGTGAGCATCCTGATTACCAGTGCTTTGAACTGTGCATCTGATAGGTTGGCTATCTCTTTGTCACTTAGCTGTATTTTTTCTGGAGCTTTGATCTGTTCTTTCATTTGGGCCATTTTTTTTTCTGGGCGCGCCTGTTACTTTAAGGGGTGGAGCCTTAGGTGTTCACAGGATGGGGTAACCCACGTCGTTGTGTTGTGACGCTGCCTGTGGGGGTGGGGCTTGAGAGAACAATGGTGTTTGCTCTACTCTCCCCACTTCCCTTGTTACCCACCAGCAAGTTGGGCCCTTCTTTGCTGGCTCCGGGGTGAGTGAATGGGCCTGCACAGTTCCAAGTCCCTGTGGGTCTCCCCAACAAACTCTCCTGTAAGGCCGGGAGTTCCTCCCACTGCTGCCTCAGCTCCCACGGGTGTATTCAGTTGGTGGTTTGAGGCTTTATTTCCCTGTGTTGGTGGACCGCGCAGTCTGTTCCGCTCCCCAGCTTTTCCTCCTGGTTTATCTGCTCGAAAATGAGGGACTGCCTTGTCCACCAGTCTCAGCCCCAATTTCGCCGAGTGCGCCTGCTGCGTTTTGGCCAGGCGTGCCCGCCACGGGCCTCTCCGGGCAGCTGGAGCGTTGTGGGTACCGCTCCACAAACCGCGTCTTGCCGAGCGCTCTCCTCCCAGCTCCCCGCAACCCCGCTTACCGGTCTGGATGAACGTGTCTTCTTTAACTCCTTGGTTGTCGGACTTCCACTCAGCTCAGTTTTCTGTCAGATCTGGCTGTTTTTGTTCTTTAAATTGCTGTTTTTCCTCTTTTGATTGTGCGAGGAGGCACAGTGTGTCTATCTATGCCTCCATCTTGGCCGGAAGTCCAAGACCTGATTTTCTAAAATAGCCACTTTCTGAGGTAGTGAAGGTAAGGACTTCAAAATATGAATCTGGGGGACACAATGTAGCTCCTCACATGTGTCACTAGATCAGTAGATAGAAAGATAGATCCTAAAAACATCAACATGGGTTTTAGAGATCTGAATTTTCTGATTAATCACGTCCCCTCGGGGGTCACATCTCCTCTTAAATCTCACTGTTCAACTCCAGGCAGATGCCATGTACACCCACATCTCTGGTCCTCTGCTGAAGTTCCGACCCACATCTGCTGCATCAGACTGGCATTCCCTCCCAGGCGCTCTGCTGGCACGGTCAGCTCTGCACATGTAAAACACAGCTCCCCCACCCACACTGAGTCTCCTCTTCCTTCTGAACTCCCTGCTTCCCCGAAGGCCCTGCCACCGTCCAAACAACACCCCCACCCCCGCCTCTGAGGCACTGTCTCTGTCTCCGCCCCTCCCTTAACTCCTGCCCCAACCAGTGGCCTCTGACGAGTCCTTCCCCTCCTCGCAGCGCCTCTTGTATAAACACTGCTGGAAACACGTGCGGCGGTGGTCCTGCTGCTGCTGTGTGCCTCAGGAGGACCCAGGGGCTGCTTTGAGGAGAATCCATTTCCATTCCATCCAGAGTTGCCCAAGGCCAGTCTGATTAGTTGGGGGAGGGAAAGAGAAAGAAGCAGACAGAAGAAAGTTTTTCCCTTTTCCTCCATCTTCACTCTGAACACAGAAGACTTGGGTTTTTATACCGTAACACAATGTTTCTAAACCTTCGCTCAGTTGACACAGGCGTGTGCCCCTGTGGGAACCCTCGGAGAAGCACACACCTCACGTCAGCGCACAGCCAGAGCCCTTACAACCCAGCCCACATCCCCACCCACTCCATTTCTGCACACACACCCCTACTGTGCTCCCTCCTCCCTGCACTATGGTTATCAGAGCCCCCACCCCCAACTTCCCTACATCAAAAATTGGCAGAGAACTCAAGGAAATGAGTGTCCTCCCCATGAACCAAAGTTTTGCTGTGCACTGCTCGGATAATGGTATCCTGACAGAATACCTGGAAGTCACAGAATATACTCATTAAACCTAGCTACCAGTTTAATAAGCCCTTGAAATGTCTTGGGACTCCCAACAAAGAGTTTTCTGGGGACAGAGAGTCAGGCTGGTGCCTAGATCCTATTTGGGAACAAGGTTTCGTTTCAGAGTTGACTTGCTACAGAATGTTTCAGGGGCTGAATCAGGCCTCCCTGTGGAAAAACGCTGTCATGAATTGGTGACATCTGCCTTGGCCAAGGAAAGTGGTACATTTTGTCATCCTCAATGGGGTGCAATCTCAGGCATTGTCTCATTCGATCCTCGCAGCTTCCTGTACAATGAATATCAGCCTCATTTCATCAGCCAGGATCTGAGTGTCTTGCACTCAGAAGGGAGAGGATGCCTTATGTCTGAAAGATGAGGGACTCCTTTAATGAATGACTTTGCCTCCCAGACTCCCCACCAGCCTGACTGGAGGTCTCTTAGACATGCACCACAGATGCTCTGCCTTTCATCGCCCTCCAGTGGGGTTACACCTGCGTCTCATTTGAGGGTACTCCCTGTCTCCCTCACAAGGTAGCTGGTGCCCCTCGGGAACTCCCCACCTCTTTGCTCCACTCCTATGTGATAACTACAGTCAAGTCCAGCATAACCTGGTTGGGGATGTGCTGTGCCTGAAAAGGAAGGAAAGAAGTTACCCTCCAAAGTCGCTGTGAGAATTAACCACATCTACTGGCAACGGCTAGGGGAGTGCTCCTGGCACTGACTTTTGGTCAAGAGGGCAGAATAAATGACTAGAGAGAGCAGAAACGCATTGACTCAATGGCAATTTCCCCAGAGTCAGAATTTAACATCTTGGTGAGAACTCCAGGGCATGAATAAATACTCTGCCAAAGAAACCGAAGGGCGATGCTGGGTGAAGGCGACATCTCCAAGCTGCCCCAAGGTGGCTGAGGAAGGGACGAAGAGGCTGAGGACACATTGGGATGGGCATAGTGAGTGACACAGAAGACCAGTAAGAGGATGGTTCCCCACAGGAGCCAGAGGACACACCTTTCACCAAGGCCATTGGGAATGTGCTGGTGCCAGGGCACCAACATCGACGTCGGTAGTGACTCTGCTCTACAGGCCAAGGCTGGCCATAGAAAGGGTGGCCACAGAGCTGGTCTCATGAATATGCATGATTAGAATGTCAGAATGTTGGGGGTGGGGCTGGAACACAAGCAGCCCGGAGGCTGTGCTTAACCACCAGAAGCCGTGAGGCTGCAGCCACCCTACCAGCTGGTGAGGCCACAGAGGCAGCTGGAGAGGCATGACCATCAGGGCGTCGTGGACATGGCAAACAGAGTCTCATGTCCCCAGGGGCGAAATAAGCAGGCAGCCCAGGAGGGTGCTGCTTAATATCTACAACGACAGCAAAGGCAAGAACAGAGTCGCAGAAGGCTGCAGAGGCCACCCCAGTAAAATGTCACGGTCCCTTACTTACTTTCTAGATTTGAGCCAGTTTTCAGGTCTGAAGCCCTTTGATTAGAAAGGCAGAGATCTGCGGCACCATGGCAAGCTGTGCCGTGATGGCAGTTGTATCGGTTTCCTAGGTTCTTACCGCTCTTACACTCTCCTGTAAGGCTGTGTAGCACAGTACCCCAGTTAGGTGACTTACAACAACTAAAATTTCTTCTCTCACAGTTCTGAAGGCCAGAAGTCTGAACTCAGGGTGTTGGCAGGGCCATGCTCCCTCTAAAGCCCAGAGGAGAATTCTTCCTTGTCTTTTTCCAGTGTCTGGTGGTCTGCCAAAAATCCGGCCATGTCTTGGTGGGTTGCTCCAACCCTCCACCTTTGCACGAACTTCTCCCTTTGTCTTCCCCCCATCTTCCCTCTGCCCACGTCAGTCTCTGTGTCCAAGTCTCCACTTGTCATTAGGACTCAAGTCACATGGAGTGGGGCCCATGCTCACGCACTGGACTCATCTTAGTGCGGTTAAATCTGCAAAGACTCTATTTCCAAAGAAGGTCACACTCACTGGTGTGAGGTTTAAGACTTCAACATGTCTTCTTTCGGGGGACGCAATTCAACCTACAATACCAATGCTTCCCCACATGTCTCTCACTGGGTGAGCAGTCACTGGGGAAGGGGAGCCCAGACAACTTCAGGGCTGCTGGACACAGGATCTGTGAGGACCTTGACACGTGGAGACCCAGGCTGTCATCACAACCCCGTTAGTGTGGGGGCTACAGGGCCAGCAATGGATGTGGTCCTGGTTTGTGTCCCGCTCACAGTGGTCCTGCGGAGTCCACTACATGTCTGTGGTCACTTTCTCATTCCCTAAGGGCAAAATTGTAATTGATATTCTTGGTAGTTGAATTAGCTTCAACACTGTGTATCTGACCCTTGGAATAAGACCTGTCATACTGAAGAACACCAAATATAAAACTCTGAAAATACTGTCCAAGGGGGTAAGTCAAAAACACTACTGCACTCTGAGGGGGCTGGCAGAACTCTGTACCAACATTGACAACCTCAAGTATACAAGGTGGTGGTACCAGTCATCTTTCCAAGTAGTTCACTGGTCGAGTCTCGGCCAAAACTGAATATATCCTAGGGAATGACAGTAATTTACAACAAATTCAACAAATAGTTGCCCTGATCGCAGGTGCTATGCTGAACACAGTCCACGACATGCATTCATTCACCTGGCAGTGTTTGTACAAAATCTTTTCAATTCTAATCAAGACAGAGACTTAGAAACAGTTTATATTCATGTGGGACAGAAAACAATTTTTAACAAGAGCTTAGCCTCAGGCCTATGTGAACTCCCCTGCTTCCTCTCATAAATTAGTCCGAAAGTATGCAGACCACCTGAACAGCCCACAGAACGTAATGTCATGGTGATTGTACAGAAGAAATAATAGGTGGCTAGTTCACTGGAGACTTTGGTAAGATAATGCACTAGTGAAGATGAGGGATAAACCCAAAGATGATTCAGGGACCTACATTTTAATAAAGATTTTAGAGATTCAATGGCCAGGGGTGTTCCTGAATGACCTCTCCAAAGCAAAATCGCCACCTCTTGCATCCCCTACCACAAGCAAGAAGCACTGTACCTGGTGCACTTGATTTTATTTCAAAGGCGACACGTTCTAGGCATAGTGCTCTAGCCCACACACGCGTGGCACAGAAGGTGCTAATAGTGAGTGGAGCCTGGGGTCAGAAAGCTCTGCAGCAGGTCCAAACTGCAGAGCAAACACACCTGCGACCGGAGCCACATGGACTGGTGCGCACGTGAGGCTGGAGGCGTCAGTAGAGGGAGAAGACGCATCATGAGATGGAAACGGCGCACCTGAGATCAAACCTGGGCAGAGCCACAGGGCACAGGTGAGTTGCGTGAGCCGGTAGCCCGGACCCCCGAGTCACTCTCCACTTCTCTGCTGGGACCCTTCCCCAGCTTGCACCTATGGTCACAGTGGGAGGGGGGCCTGTATCCCCAGTGAAGCACGCGGAAGGACATACAGGAGTGGGCCTGAAGTCTGAAATTTCTGTGTCACATGTTGACACATGCCAGAAAGTATCTGCCACAAGAGGCCTTGAATCCCCACATAGATCATTACAAAATTACTCAGCCAGTTGACATTAGCCAGCCTACACCATTGGCCAACCCAGGACCGGTACACTCAGCATGCAAATGAGTGGCCACCAGGGCTGAGATGGAGGCTCTGTATGGGCCCAGCTGCAAGGACTCATTTACCAAGGCCAGGGGACTACTGCTGCCTCTGATTGTCCAACCTGCCTGCAACGGAGACCTGGCTGAGGCCCTGATACAGAGACCACTGACCTACAGAGGCCCTGATATATTGGCAAAGCTACTCCACTGGGTCCCTTCCACATGTGAAGAGCCAGCAGTTCATCTTTACAAGACGTATAACCATTCCATGTATGGGTTCGCCTTACTGCCTAATGGGCCTCAGCCAGCGCCACCAGCCAGGGCTTCCAGGATGCCTGAGCACAGACATGGAGTCCCACTCAGCCAGGCATCACCCTGCAGGACCTACTTTGTGGCGAAGGAAGTGCAGGGGTGGGCCCCTGGCTGTGGGTGGGACCCAACGGTCCTATCAGATGCTGCAGAAGTGGCTCATACAACACTGGGATACCTTCAAACAGGACCACTGAAGTGACAGTGCACAGGCAGTTTCTGAAAGGGTGAACGTCATCCTTCAGGAGACATTAAGAGACCTGTTGATGGTGCTGTGTCCCCAACAGGAACAATACATGGGTCTAGGGACCAAGGAGTAGAAGCAGGTGGGCGTGGGCCCCACTTACCATCACTCACCGTCACCCCTGGGAAACGTAGTGCTTCCCACTGAACCGAAAAGCCACAGCTCTGCTGCTGCACCTTGGACCTCTGTTCCACGAGCCTGTGGGTGAGCAGAGCCACCGTCCTGGCAGGGGTGAGTGACACGGACCAGCAGCAGGAGAGAGGGCTCCTTTTATACAATATGCAGGAGGAATTTGGGTGGGGGCAGGGATCCCCTTGGGTCGCTTTTGGTACCCCTGCCCCGTAGAAACCATGAGTAGACCCTCCCAGGCACCCCAGACTCAGAAGGGGTTAGGACTCTCACCTGGGTCACACCACCAGCCAAGCCACCAAGATCTGGCAAAGCGAGAGGCAGAAGTGAGAGAAATCAGGCTGGATGGTGGAGGAGAGAAAGGATGAGTGTGCATTTGGTCCCTCCCCACTAGCCTCCCTCTTCTAAGTGTCCCCTCTGGACAGGAGGCCCCTGGGAAGCAAGTAAAAGCTCTTCCCAGAATCTGTAGGGAGCAGGTGGACGTGTACAACACAGAGGTGGGCTGCGGAGGCCATGAGACGCACCTCTTGGACCTCTGGCTGCTGAGAGAGACTCCGGCAGCCTCCGCTGCTGCCCAGAACCCTACCTCCTCCCAGCCAGTGACTGAGTGTGGCAGGGACGCTGGCCATGGTTCCCACGGAACTCAGGACTCCTCTCTCGGGCACTGGGGTTCAAAGACTGGTCACTGGCCTGCCAGAACATCCTGAAATCTGCACCACAACCTAAGGTTTCCTCTCCAGCCCTCCAGCCTTCCTGCTCTCCTCAGTAACCCCTCCCTGGATTAGCTTCCTGTGGCTGTTGTAACAAACCACCACAGACCTAGTGGCTTAAACAACATGCACTTGTTACCTTATAGTTCTGCAGGTCTGAAGTCTGAAATAGACCATCAAGCCTCATTCCCTCCCGAGGCCCTAAGGGGAGAACCCTGTAGCGGTCCTAGGGAAGAATCCATCCCTTGCCTTCCCCAGCCTCTAGAGGCCACCTGCATTCCTTGGTTCATGGCCCTTTTCTCACATCCCTTGGACTCCTACTTCCGTCACCACGTCTCCGACCCTGACTCTGCCCTCTTGTGTTCCTCTTAATAGGACCCTGTGCCTAGATTTAGGGCCCACCCATTAGACAATAATCTCCCTATCTCAAGATCCTTAATTTCATCTGCAAAGTCCCTTTGCTCATGTGTGGTAAATATTTACAAGTTCTGGGGATTAGGCCATTGACATCTTGGCATTATTTAGCCTTCCTGCCAGAGGCATGTTCCCCAAGGAAAGTTCTTGCACATCCTGTCCTGTCTTGGTGTCTGATACCTGGGTCATTCACCAGTGCCCCTTAGATCCAGGCAAAGCAGGGTCCTCACGAAGCCCTAGGCTTTACAGTGTCTGCTCCAAACTTTCTTAGTTCCCTCCGCTGCCTGGGATTGGCCAGGCTGATGGTGCACCCAGGAGGGGTTCCTGGACCTGACTGAGACTTGGGTGGAGGGCAGTTTCCATTCCTACTTCAGAACACGCTCCAGTGCTGCACATCGGATGCTCTGAAGAGCCCTGAGACCGTGGCTGTGGGGCCGTCCTGGGGCCCCCCGTCAGGCCGCACTTTCGGAGGGGAGCCACCTGAGTACATTGCTTCAGCTCACCTCCTAGGTACTTTTTCTGGATGACATGCTATTCAGCCATCGAGACAGTGCTCACAGGCTGATTCTGGATGACTCTCAGTCACATCCGATACAGGACGAGCTCAGTGCTCTGGGAGAGCAACGATCTATCACAGACTCTTGGTTCAAGCAGCATTGGTGGGCCACAGAACGGCTCCCCCCTCCATGCTCATGTCAGGCAGTCTCCTGGGGGCTCTGGAACGGCCTCTGAGTGTTTTCTAGCCAACGTTCTCCGGTGCCAATGGCTCGTCCAATGCAGGTCCTCTCTGACCCCAGTCAGCGTGACGGCGTCCTGCTCCCCGGAGGCTCAGGCTCTGCTGGAGGAGGGACGGACGTTCCTTGCTGATTGGGACCCCATGGCCCCTGGCTGCCCGGCCTGCCGGTGGCGGTGCATGAGGGCAGGAGTGGAGTTGACACGGGAAGAGCAGGCACTCCGGGAATTTAGGGTCGCAGCCCAAAGAGAGAGGTTGGAAAATGGGTTCTTCTACCTCTAAAGTATAAAATTCACTCTTGGGGGGAGAGGCAATAAATATTATATTATTATTATTTTTATTGCTATGAGAACTTTTAAGATCCACTCTCCTAGCTACTTCAAATATGTGATACAGTCACTATGATGTACATCACATCTCTATGACTTATTTATTTTATAAGTAGAAACGTGTGCATTTTGACCGCTGCACAGTAGAATTTAGAACAGTGCATTGATGACCAGCGGCTGACTTAATGCTCACATTTCTCTGCATGCTCCGGGTAAAACCTGGGGTCACAGTCATCATCAACAGCGCGTGGCGCCAAGTTCGAGAGAGTCGGCGAAGCCAGCACACACAGACTCAGGTGGACGAGGCGGCCACACTGCAGCGACGTGACTGGCGTTAAGTACGTGGCATTGGGGAGCTGAGGAGACAGGAAGATCTGCGTTGTTTCGATCCAAACAAGTCAGACGAGCCCTGGCATTATGAGTGGTAACCATGTGGCATGGCAGATAGACGCTTAGCTAAGATTTTTAGCAAAAGATGCGGCTCTTGGGCCTGAACAGAAAGAAATGGAACCTGGACACCAAGAAGAGCATTTACAAAGACAGGACAGTAGATAAATTTGTAACTATGTCTTCTGTACCCATAACTCTAACCCCATCAAGCAATCACTCAATCTCCATGCCTCACAGGGACCCATAAATTTTGTAATACATTTTTAAGTGTTTTTATTTTATTTTTTAAATTACAGTTTATATCCAATGTTGTTTTGTATTCGTTTCAGGTGTGTAGCATAGTGGTTAGACAATCACACTGTGCAAAGTGCTTCCTCTTATATTTCAAGCACCCACCTGGCATCACACATAGTTCATGAAAGTGTTTACAGTAAACAGGGGCTCCACCAAAATAAATCAAATCAATAATATCTGCCCCAGGTTTACCAACAACATTTACCAACTGCTAACACGAACAAGAAATGTGCTCGGCGTCGTGGACACAGAAAAGAGTAACGCACAGTCCTGGGCTCCGTGCAACTCACGCCCTAAACGCGCAATAAACACACAGAGACAGTCAGGGCTCTTGCGTCAGGGGCATAGAAAGAGGAGGTGCAGGGAGCGCCTCAAAACACTGATGTTCCATCTTAGTTCATCAGAGAGGTGTCCATGAGAACACCTGTGTTTGTGGGCCTGTTTAATGGGATTTTTCAGCCATCTCTGAACCCAAGTTTTTCTCCTCTGATTAAACTTCTCTTTGCTCAGGTCTCCACGGATCAAAGATTCTAGTAAGGTGCCTGTGGAAGGATGGGAGAAACTCAGGTCTGTCTGTCCCAACTGCCTACTCTGAAGTTACCAAAAAGAAGCAAGAGAAAAGCGTTTGACCTTCCATGGCTGTTTTAGCTTCAGAATCTGGGCGCAGTAATAAGGTCCTTAGAAAAGAATGCTCCTCAACCACACATCATGGATCACGATAAAAGTACTGCCTAGAAATAGAGGTCTTTCAGGGGACAACATGAAGGGGAAAGATGAAGTCACTGCCTTTTCCTGGGTTTTCCCTTGGTTCTTGGTCAGAATCAGTTGGGCACCTCCCTTACATGGGATTTCTAGCCCATCAGTCATCCTTGGTCATACACGCCCCACAGGGTTCTCATCATCAGGCAAAATGTGAGAAATACTGAGCTACGGGGCTCTCTAAAGACATACAGGACCTATGAGCAACACTGGGCGCCTGTTCTTACATTTTGAATGTGAGATTTGAACACAGTATTGCCTGTGATCCCATTTGTATGAGACACTTAAAGAAGTCAAATCCACAGAGTCAGAAAGTGGACGGTGATCGCCAGGGGCTGGGTGGGGGGATTGGGAGTGTGTTCCATGCTATAGCGTGGATGAACCTCGAAAACATTATGCTAAAGTGAAAGAAGCTAGTCGCAAAGGTCACATATTGTATGATTCCATTTATATGAAACATCCGGAATAGATAAATCCGTAGGGACAGAAAGCAGATTGGTTGTTGCCAGGGCTGGGGGGAGGGGGGTGGGGAGAAACTGCTTAACCAGAGTTTCCTTCTGGGGTGACGAAAATGTTTTGAACTAGATAGGGGTGCTTACACAGCATTGTGAATGTACTAAATGCCACTAAATTATTGTTTTAAATGGATAGGTTTATGTTATATTCATTCCCCCTCAATAAATTATTTCGTCAAAGTCCAGAAAAAAGTGTCAATCAGGCCGATGGGTGTGGTGAGCAAGTAAAAATACGCCGAACGGGAGAAGAGCGGGGTCCAGTCTGGATGTGGAATTCAGCCCGGATCCTCCCCAGCTCCGGGAGCTCTTCTCCGGGGGGCCTAACCACAGTCTGTGTGAAGAAACCCCCCTGCTGGCCTTGGCCCCTCCAGAGCCACCCCTGGCAGCCATTGTTCTCATTTTCCCTGGGCTTCTGCAGTTATTCGTACAAAGACAGGCCCTGTGGATTTCCAGGGGGACACCACTCTGTCCCCTTGGATCAGAGCTGCGGTGTCGGAAAAAACAAAACCCGTGTGCCTGCTCAGCTGGAAGACCAGTCAGGCGCCCTCGGCTTCCCAACCACGACTTGGCTAGGCCACGGCGGGCCCCTGGGGGCGCTGCAGAACCTTGCAAAGCGCTGCCAAGACCGAGTGGGCCAGGGAGGGAAAGGGTGAAGCGCTGCGGGTCCAGGGGCGAGGAGGCCCATCTGCAGTGAGAGGGTGGGAGCTTGAGGAAGAAGCTAAGTTACTGTGAGACGCTTTGTGGTTTGGAGAGGAGAAGACAAACAAAGCTCAAACACTGACTGCACATGACAGGGGGTAGTGAAGGGCGAGGTGCCCGAGGAGGTGGGTGGGGAGGAGGGCAGGGTGTCCAGATGCAGGGAGAGAAGTCGGCCGCAGGGAGCGAGGGGGGAAGGTAGGAAATGTGGAGTGCTTGGGGTGGAGGGTGGGAAACTTCAGGGAGCACAGAGCAGATGGCCTTAATCTTCTAAGTGGGAAAGGAGGCAACATCGAAATTGGCCGGGGGCGAAGGGGGTGGGAGGCGAGGCCAGGAGGGGAGGCTGGGCAATTCCCCGGGGGCCACTGAGGGGCCCAGAATAGGACGTCCTGGGTGAGCAACAGCTGTGCTTGCCAAGCTTGCCTCATGAGAAGAATCGCTGGAGGGAGTGTGAAAATGCAGATTCCCCAGCCCCCACCCCCCCCCCCGCCCCCTGGAGACTGAGTCAGTGCACGGGGTGGATGAGACTGAAATTCTACAGGAGGAGGACAGTCTGCGAACCCACTTAATGTCAGGCACTTTTGAAGAAACGCTGAGCTGCAGAACTGCTGAGCAGCCGCGAGAGCCCAGGAGAGGCCGGAGAACGTGAGCAGAATCGCTCAGTAGCCTCCTCCCAGCCAGACTCCGCGGCCCGAAAGCCCATTCCGAGAACACCGACGACGGGGTTCGGCCCTGGCAGCGGGTCGGTCCGCGAGGGCGGGGGCCGGCCAGAAGAGGGCGGTGGGAGGTCCGGGCTTGGCTGGACCCACTGTGAGCGCAGTGGAAGTGCTTGACCTTGGACCCGCACTTGGCAGAGAGCAGAGTGAAGGCAAGAGAGGACTGATCGGCTGTGAGAATAGGAAAAGTGCAGGGAACTTTTTACTGGGTCAGGACCAGAAGGCCAGGGAGAGCAAAGACCGAGGCGCAGGAGATGGGAGTTCCGGCCTAAACCCGGGGTGCGAGTGCACAGCACTGCTCCGCCGCGAGAGGCGCATTCCCGGCCCCAATCAGCCCGCGCACATCTTCCTGGGGCAGCGTTTCAAACGTATATTTGGGGAGGAAATTATTTTTATATTGTAATGAATACATTCCATTGGTTCACATGAAATAGGAAGATCTTTTGTTTGAAGACGGCAAAGGCTTTCTCCTCGCCGCTTCGGGCTGCACGCCCGGCTGCGCGTGCTCGCGCTCCGCGGAATTGAGAGGCGAGTGCTGCGGGGCGGGCGCAAATAAAGGCAGGCGCTCCGGGTCTGCAAGGAGGCTCTCTCGGCAAGGGCAGGTGCCCGGACTGTGACCCGGTGGTAACTGGAGCTTTATGAAATTTCCAATAATTAACCATTTTATCTTTCGGAAATGGTTACTTTAGGTGATTAAGCCTGAATCTCAGATTCGCGTCGGAACGTCTCTGCCCGTCGCCACCACCTCCACAGTGTGGCCTCCAGGGGGCACTGCTCTTCCCTCGAAACTCTGCTCCGGAGGCACAGGCCGCTGCCCCGACCTCCTGAAGCACCCGCTGAAGCTTCGAACAGAAAAGAGTATTTTAAAAGGAAATAGTCACGAAGAGACACAGAAATCTGGACAGCCAGCCCCTTGACCCTTAGAGTGTGGCCCCAAACCAGCAGCATCAGAGTCACCTAGGAGCTTGAGGCATCCCTGGCCCCAAGAAGACCTATTAAATCGGAATCCGCATTTTAGCAAGACCCCCTCAGGTGATCTGAGTGCGCACTGACAGTTGAGAAGCCCCAGTCTAAGCCGGCAAGATTCTGCCTTCTTAACCTCAGCAAGCCGGGCCGCCTGTGCAACACCCACCCCCAGGAACACTCTCTTAGACCCCTCTCCTCCTCAAAATGGGCAGAACGGCTGGTTCTCCTAGTAATACCTCCCCATCTCTGGATCCGCTTTTACTCTCATGGTGTATTAGCTATCTATTGCTGAGTGAATGACCCCAACACTTAGTTCAGAACAACAAACATTTATCTCACAGTTTCTGTGGGCCTGGGCATGGCTTAGCCGGGTACCTCTGGCACAGGGTCTCTCTCACAAGGCTGCAAAGTGGCAGCGTTCATCACAAGTTCCACAAAGGGGGCGCGGGGTGGGGGGGGCACCAGGGGAGGCACTTTCATGGTCAGTAGTATTGGGAAATCAGCCAGCTTCAGGTCCCAGCTGGCTGTTGGTCAGAAATATTAATCTTCGGCCACATGGTTCTCTCCACAGCATTAATTACAATATACCAGCTTGCTTCCCTCTGGGCAAGAACTCTGGAAGGGCAGAGGGTGGAGGCAAAGAGAGATCGACAGGGAAAACACGACAGAAGTCATTCTTTTATAACTAAGTCTTGGAAGTGACATTCCATCATTTTTCTCATGTGCTATTGGTTAGAAGCAAGTCACTAGGTCCAACTCAGGGTGAGGGGAGGGGATTCCATAAGGCTGTAAATACCAGGGATCACGTTCTCTTACAGTGAGGATCACTGGGGACCATTTGGAGGCCACCTACCCCAGTTAGTGACCTCACATCTAAGGGACATGCCCCAACAGGACAACCATATAAGAATACAAGACAGTAACCTCCACCATCATACGGTGAGGATGGCATACATTCAGAACAAGAGGTTTATCCCCTCTTATTAGTAGCTTTCAGAGTGACACCACATTCACATCCCCTGGGGAGCATTACAAATACTAATGGAGGTCAATTAAATCAGAACCTCCAGGAATTGTTTTTGGTTGGGTTTGGTTGTGTTTTTCATTCTTTGTTTTCTTTTTTTTTTTAGTTTCTGGGCTGATTCCATTAAAGAGCTGGGATTGAGAATTACTACCTTAGATGAACAATCTCAAATGCTATAATACCAAGGCTGGGGTGAAGGTCATTGGGACAAAAGAAGGCAGGTGCTGACAGCTTGGGATTCTGATGGCTGACCTGCTGTGGCATGTGGACAGGAACAGCCAGTCAGCGGGTCTAAGCCTTGAGGAGTGTTGTGGTCATCTGAACAGTGAGGAGATGTGACAGAAAAAGATAATTGGTTTTTGACAATTGGCTACCTTAACAAAACTCCTCCCATCCAGTGGAGAGCCTAGATGACACTTGCAAGAATTAGGAAGAAAGGAGGGAAAAGAGGGGAGGTTGGGACAGGGGACAGAGAGGAGTTAGGAAAAAAAGCAATTCATTTTTAAAACTTGTCTTTTAGCTGATGACTTCAAGGAAATGGAAATAGAAAATAAAGACTTAACCAATAAAAGTGCCTTATAATCTTTTAGTCTATGTCTATAGACATACAGAAAGTCAGAACTGGAGAGGCCCTGTAGCTTACCTCGCCACCTTCATTTTATGAATGAAGAAATGAGGCACAGGGGGTCATGTGAAAGGTCATGGCATTGCTGGGATTAGAACTCATATCCTTGAACCTGAGTCAAGAGGACAATCGCAGGCTTCCACATACAGCATACCTCTAGAAAGGGTGGGTTTCATTCTTTCTCTTTCACTGTGGTGTGAGAATGAGACTTGGTGAAGAACAGGTCAAGGGAGAGGGCATGCATTCTCTTACTGGGCACTGTGTCCTTGGAGAGCATCTTTCACATAAATACCAACGAGTGTTAACCCACACCGGGGGTTGGTGGGTCCCAGTCAGTGCTGTGGTATCTCATTTACTCTGTTTGATGGGAACAAGTCAAGGGGGTGGTCATAGTCTTGGAGTCTGACAAGCTTTCTGCTCATTGGCGGGAAGGAATTCAGGTCTCAGCCACAATCTGAGTGTGAGATGGAGCTTCAGCGCTGCCCTGTTCCATGGGTTTTATCCACAACAGTAAGATGGCTCCATTCTCCAGGCAGGTCCAACTTTTACCTCTCCTCCCCTGCCTCTTCTGCCTAATCTGTATCTTATCCACTGTTCTCATCCTCAGGGACGGGTCACTCCCATCCTGTTGCTATGGCTGCGAGCCTCGCCCAAAGCATACCAGCGCTGTGCTGTTCCCAGGATCTGGCTGCCATCCAGGCAGATGCCGAGCAGTTGGAGAAGAAAACGTTCTCTTTTCTGAGGCTGTTTCCTCAAACTCTCTACTGTCCATCAAGTCTTTGAGAGCTCTCTATTCCGCTGTGTCCATGACTGGGCAGTGATTGCTCATTTCTCTCCCTGCACCAGCTTCTTGGGAGCCTCTAACCCAAATCCCATAGAGCTAAATAAGGCTGTCCCCAGAGCACAGGACTCTGGCTGGGTACCAAACACTGAAATCTTTACCCGTAGCCACCAGTGCCACCTCTCTAAACTCTTAAAAGAGTTTTGAGGAATGTTGTCCCAAGAGCTCCACACCTGCCCATTTCTAACGCTCTTGAGTGTCTGAACCCGAGCTGGCTTTCTTGGAGAGAAAGAAGTCCATGACAGAGGAGGCAAAGAACCGGTGGAGAAGAGAGGTGGACTCTCTTTAACAACAAACAAAGGAAAACCTGCCCGCGTGTAACATGGCCCAAATGCACAGCCATCTGTGGTGATTGATGTTGGCGCATGCCTGCGTTCATTGCAATTACAAGTAAGGAGGGTACTGGAAGGAATTTGCAGTGAATACCAACACTACCAAATAACATCTGTCTCTAGAGGAGGATGACTTGCTTTTGCTAGTCAGGATTCTACCCAGCGTCCTTCAAGGGGAAAATGCAGGAAAGAAAGCAGCACAAAAACATAGAATGTTGTTTTCATTGTGCATTCCCTCCACTCCCCCACTCATGCTCACAAATGGAGGACCAGCCAGCCCTTGCCCCAGGTGTGTGCCCACGTAGTTACAGAGCCTGGCCTGGGGTGGGGCAGGAGGCAGGGCTGTGCTCACACATGCTCCCCCGCCCCCGTGAGAAGGGTTGGCGCAGACGAGTAGCAGTTACTTCTGCTGGCCAAGCCACAGCAGTCCAACCACCTGCCGCTGTCCGGGGCCACCGAGCCCACTCCCGGCCCTCACTGTTGGTGGTGATAGCCAGGGGGACTTTGCCCAGGGGGACTCTGCTGAAGGTTGCATATCTTTGCTAACAAGTTCCTTTACAAAGGGAGCTGAGCTTCTTGGGGGGTGGGGGGAAAGGTGCTTCCTTCTTTTTTAGAAGTAATTTAGAAAATTACCTCTTTCCAGTGGGTATATTTCCAATATGATCATAAGTTACTAGTTAGTTCAAAATAAATGAAAATGATGCCAAAGGATGCTGTGATCTTAAGTTCTTCATAATTTTTTTGTCCTCACTTGGAATAATTTTTCAGCTCATTGTTTAAATACATTTTCATAAAAATGTATGGTTTAATTTTTAAGGTGACAGACAATGTATTTACCTCTATGGCTTGCAACGAAAGCCCCAAGTACAAGCCTCAGTATTCAGACCACATGGCTGTGGCCCAGTCCCCATCAAACCATCACTGCCACCAACTTCAACAACATCCCCTGAGAGCAAGGTAGAAAGATTCCAGGTACTAAGATTGAAAACGCTAATATTCAAAGGGATGGCAGCCATCACAGCTCCCGGGAGAGACAGCACAAACCTGCCCTTCCCTTCCCTTCTCTTTTCATCATCCACTCTCCTCCTGGCACCCACATCAGTCCAATTTAATCAAAATGACTCCTGGTCTCAGTGAAGAATATTAGATGACCAGAGGCTAGGCAGGGCCCAGCAGGGAAGATCCTTAAATGTGGCTGAACAGATAGGGCTGAAATAGCTTCCGAATTTGCT
Source organism: Micronycteris hirsuta (assembly GCA_004026765.1). Lineage (NCBI taxonomy): Eukaryota > Metazoa > Chordata > Mammalia > Chiroptera > Phyllostomidae > Micronycteris > Micronycteris hirsuta. The sequence goes on along the minus strand of PVJI01010710.1, from coordinate 21,255 downwards.
GACACTCTTTTTGAGTCTCACTGCCTTTTGAAAGACCAGGGCAATTGAAAACTTCTTGCACCACTGAAAGTTGGCCCCGTAGTGCATGCAAACACTTTCTCCCTCCACAGCACATGACTATTATCTTTCCATTGCTCATGTTCACGGGCACAGTGCTTGGCCTCGCCCACATCCCCGAGGGACAGCTGCTCCAAGACCCTGCCTGAAACCAAGCTGCTGGATGAGCAATGTTCTCCACTGCCAGCGGGAGATGGGGCTGAATGTGCGTGCATCACGGAAGCCTGATGAAGGAGCCACATCAGGATTCTGAAGGTATTCCACAGTGTGAAGACATGCAGGAGAGATTTACCACTTTCCAAGGAGATAATGAGAAACTCAAGGTTTTTGTTTGTTTGTTTGTTTGTTTGTTTGACTGAGTGTCAAGCATTTGGAAGGCTCCCTTACAACTGACAGCTGCTGACTTCCTGAGCCTTTAAAAACATCACAAGTTTATTAGGGCCCAGCACGGCAGATTTGGAGTTCGATGGATGTCAGTTCAGATGTGGCTCTGCCACTTACCAGCCGCGCTGGTCTCTAAGTCACTCATCATCTTGGAGCCTTCACCTTTGAAATGCATTACAGCTTTTCCTACTGCTTTGGTCTGAGTTTGAAGTGAAAGAATTCACGAGGCAGGCAGGGGCAGTATCTGTTCTGAGTGGCTGGCACATCAGAGGTGCTCTGAATGAATGAACGTGTATATTTTCAGTGTCTGTTACAGAGGTACTCACTCAGTCAATATTGATTTTGGTCCCTTTTCTTTTTCCAGATGAGCAGCCACTAGAGAGCTTGCTACCACAGCTCAACCTCCTAATTAAGCCAAAAATACAGCTTCTCGGAGGGTCCTCATGTCCTCTGCAAGATACTAGGGGAGAGTCTGCTGACCAGGTTCCAGCCCTGCTCTGTCGCTAACTGGTTGGGCAGCTTCGCACAGAGTGACTGCGGTTCCTTCTTCTCTCCTTCTACGCCTCTATTTCCTCCATTTTAAAAATGAGAGAGCTGGACCAGATCCATAGTTGTAACATTTTACAGCATCAAAACTCTTTCTTCACAAGCTATCTTACACTGAACCCCCAACTGAGTAAAATAACTCAGGGGAGAAGATGGCGGTCTGCATCTGGGTCTGCTCAGCTCCCCAGCCCACCTACTTCTCGAGGTTGGACAGAAGGCTCCCCGTGAGGAACAGCTAAGCTTCCTTGGAGCACAGTTAGAGAACACTGGACTACATTCTAAATCTCTAAGTCTGACATTTTGTGATTGAGCATTTACAGAGTGATTCGGGCACATTTTGGAGCCTGACAAAATCAAGGCTGATGTGTAACACATTTGAGAAAAAACACAACCGAGACTTTGCTTCATGCCCAGCTCCTGGGACCTGCGGCCTGGGTAGAAGTCACTTGGCATGAAGTTCCTTTCAACTGGTTTCAGCTGGAGACTCAGAGGCAGCAACTGTACAGCATTGGGCAAGAGGGGAGAGGATGGGGAAATAATATGGAATAAAAGTGTAATCTTATCCTGAAGAGAGTATCATGTGAATATAGACCAATGAGAGGAGACAGTAGAAACAGGACCTGCAATAAATTAGTGTGAGCAATAAGGGAGCGGTGAGATGGGAGGAAAGAGCACTTGGCAGCACATCCAAACACCTAATCCCAGGTCCACGTTAACTGCTGACCTTGAGCAAGGCACACCTGTGTGTCAATTACCTCTGTGCCAGGGCTAGACCAGGTAACCGCCATGGGACTTTTCCAGCCGTAAACATCTTTGACGCTAAGAATTGCACTCACTTAAGACTGTTGATAACAAAGATGTCCAACTTTCACAACAGTTATGCATCCCTTAATGAGGGGTACATTCCGAGAAATGTGTCATTAGGTGATTTCATTGTTGTGCAGTCATAGAGTGAACTTACACAAACCGAGATGGTACAGCCTCCTGCACACCTAGGCTGCGTGGACAGCCCACTGCTCCTGGGCTACGAGCCTGTCCTGCACGGTACTGTGCTGAATACTGCAGGCAGTTGAAACACAATGGTAAGGACTTGTGTATCTAAACATATCTAAACATAGAAAAGGGGCAACATAAATATGGTATAAAAGATAACAGATGGTACACCTATATAGGGCACTTACCATGAATGGAGTTTGCAGGACTAGAAGCTGTTCTGAGTGAGTCAGTGAGGGAGTGGTGAGTGAATGTGAAGGCCTGGGACCTTACTGGACGCTACTGTGGACTTTCAGTGTACACTTAGGTTACGCTAAATTTAGAAAAAGTATTCTTCTTTCTTCAATGATAAATTGAATGAATCTTTTGTATTAACACTTTGTTTGAAACAAACACATTATACAGCTGTGCAGAAATATTTTTTAGAATAGTAGCTGTTTTTTACTTTTAACTTTTTTTTACTTTTTAAACTTTTTTGTTAAAAACTAAGACACAAACACACACATTCGCCTAGGCCCACACAGGGTCAGGATCAGCAGTATCACCGTCTTCTACCTCCAAAGCTTGTCCCACTGGAAGGTCTTCCGGGACAGTAACACACATGGGGCTGTCTTCTCCTGTGACGACAATGCCTTCTTCTGGAAGACCTCCTCAAGGCCCTGCCTGAGGCTCTTCATGAAGAAAAATCATTCTTTTTAGAAGGATGTCCATGGTGATTTGCTTGGTTTGCCTCTTCTTGCCATCATACATTGCTTGCAAGCAGGTAATGCATCATGAACATTTCTATGAATAAAAACCTTTGGGTGTTGGGTCCATAAAGAGTCTTCTGAAGTCCATAAAAGCTTCTGCTAAACCCTTCACTGGGGATTTTCTTGGAAGTTCTTTTTCTTCTCCTGCAGTTTCCTTTTCTCTCACCTCTTCTTCAGTTATGCGCTCCTGTTCCAGTTCCAACAATTCCTCATTTGTCAACTCCCCAGGAAACACCTCTAGGAGCTACTCGATGTCACCCTCATCCACACCCAGGGTAGAGCTGTTCGACATCTCAACGACAGCCTTGTTTGTTTTTGCAACATCCTCATCTTTTGCAAATCCTTTGAAGTCATGGGCTAACTTCTCGAGTGTCACTCCGCGGTGGCATTACCCCAAGCCCACGCAAGGTTCTAGATGCAGCTGTAGACACTGTAATCCTTCGAGAATTGTACCCACGTCTTCCTCAGTTGCAGCAATAGCCTGGGCCAAGGTCTTCTGAAGTAGTGGGTCTCAAAAGCTTCTGTAACTCCCTGATCCCTTGGACCATAAAGTGATCCATAAAGGACTGCTTTATATTAGGATAAAGATCACCAGAGGGAGTTTATGGGGCTAGAGAGATTGAGCAAGAAGGAAAAAGGACTCATGGACATGGACAACAATGTGGTGATTGCTGGGGGCGGGGGGGAGGGAGTATATGGAGACTAATAGTAATGGGAAAAAAATACAATAAAGATTAAATTTAAAAAGTCACCAATAGAAGGAGGACATCTGGGAGTATTACGAACAATAAGCAAAATCTTGGAAGGTATGTTATTCTATAAACAGAACTCCATTTCTTTGGCATAGCAATTCAGAAAGGCATCTCAGAAGAGGAGGAGGGTCCTCCATGACTTCTTACTGCTGCTGTAGGACCCTGGCAGTGTGTGCTCACTGATACGCTCGAAGGCCCTGGGGTTCTCACCGTGCCAGGTCACAGAGGGTTTCAGTGTGTCACCTGCAACATTGCCCCCAAGCAAGACTGTTATCTTATCCTTAAAAGCCTTGAAACCCAGCATTGGCTTGACTCCCTTGTGGATGAAAGTCCTTTCAGGAATCTGCTTCCAGGATAGGGAGCTTTCGTGCATATTGAATATTTGCTCTGTCACGTAATTTTCTTCCACAATCAGCTTGTCTAGAGTTTCCAAAAATTCTCCAGCCGCCTTTACAGCAGCACTCGAAGGCTCACCACTTACTTTCACAATATGTAATGAATAACGATTAAACCACCCGGAGCTAGCAGCGAATTCCACATTGCGTCCAACTACACTCACAAAACGAATTTTTGCAAACAAACGTTTTGCTTTGGCCATGATCATCACGATGCTGAGGATACGCTTCTGTGTCTGGTCTTCAATTCAGGTCATTGGAAGTTTCTCCATGTCTGAGGCCCATCTTGAATTTTTATTAGACCCATTGCCTTCAAGAATGCAGATCCTTGAGCAGCTTCTATCACTTTACTTTTGTTCTTCAAGATCATAGCTATGGTGGAATGGGACATGCCTGACTGGCAAGTAATAACCATCACTGATTTTCCACCTTTATAGTCTGCAATCACTTTCCATTTTGTTTCCAGGTCCATCGATCAACGTGGCCTCTTCTGGCAAGATTAGCAGTAGGTTTTGTATTCTTAGTGGCCAGGATGAACAAAACAACATGAGATTAAATGAAGCATAAAAGACACAGTAAACACGAGATGTATGAGGCTGCTACCATTGTAACACAGCATACTGCTCTATAGCAAACTTTTTAAATAAGTAGAAAGAGTGCACTCTAAAATAATGATAAAAGTATAATATAGCACCTATATACAAGCGACACAGTTGTTGATTATCATTAGCAAGCACTGTATACTGTACATAATTGTATGTGCTGTACTTTTTTTGACTGGCAGCACAGTAGGTTTGCTTAGACCGATGTTACCACAAGCACAGGAGCAACGTGTTGCACTGCGATGTTACAATGGCTAAACTGTCACTAAGTGACAGAAATTTTTCAGCTCCCTTATGATCTTATGGGAGCACCGTTGTGTATGTGGTCCATCATTGAATAAATGTCATTACATGGCACATGACTTTATTAGCATTTTCCAACTACTTGTGTTCGTTATCTCTAAATACTTTCCACTGTGACACATCGTAGGCCGTTGGCAGGGCTTGGAGCCTGCATGTTAGGAAAGGCTTTGAGTCTGTGCGACCAGCCTGTGCACCATCTCCCAGGGGTCTTTGCACTATCATTAAAGCAGTCTTGGCATATGTGGGCACTTACTAAGTCTAGGAAAGATGAATCAACATTTGAAGGCTGGCAGAATTGTCTAATTATCTTCAAGAATTTGCTACAGCTCTATTGCATAACTAATGTTTTCTGAAATCACTTTCTGAGTCTCAGACTGACTATAAATTTTTTCCTATTATTTTATTTACCTCTTAAATGGAATGATGCTGAAGTTGGAAGCATGAAGGTGTGAAACTGGGAAGTAACACAGAGAGACAGTGAGACTCGGTGGTTGACTTAACCCTGGGTATGACTGGACTGCCACTTCTTCAGGTCGTAGGTGATCCTTACAAGGTAAGCATCTTCCCAAAGAGGGTGGTACGTGTAAATGCAGCTCTAGCAAATGTGTGAGCTGGATGACTGTTTGGAAAGACGGTCCATCTGGAATCGGACTGCAGGGTCTCATTGCTAGCTTGGTCCCTTTAGTGTTCTTTACCTTTCGAGTTCCAAAGTCTTATGAGGACTAAGTAGGTGGCCCCCGGTTTCATGTAACCACCTTTGTCAACAACATGGAACAAGGCATGCAGCCAGGTAAGAAAAAGGCAGGTAAGGCAGTATTGCAATCACTCATTATGGACAGAGTCTTCTCCAGCGTACATCAGAACACTGTCAACAGCAAGTAACGAACACTCAGCTCAGCCCAGCTTTAAGCAAGGACATTTGTAAACTGAAATTTAAAAGTAAGAGAAATCTTTTTTTTTTTTTAAAGCAAGGACATTTTTATCTTAGATGACAGGAAGTCCAGCAAGTTTCCAGGGGATTAAAACCATGATTCAGCAACATCGTCACAAACTGAGTCCCTTCGAGCTCCTGGCGCTGCCGTGCTCCAGGTGCTGGTGTTGGCCTCAGGCGACTCATTCATCATCTCAAACCTGTCCTGGTTTCCCTCAGCAGTCCTGGTTTCACGTCCACATCTGCAGGGTTTGCTTCATGGGCCATCCATCTGTTCAGTGTCACACAGCCCTGGGCTCAGAGGGGCCCCACCCTTGGTGTAAAGCTTTAGTATCACCATCTTGAAATTCTTAATAATCTTATCTTTGAACTTGTCTTTTGTGTGTGAAGTTCTACAGTGCATGAGCAGAGAAGGTATACACAATATGCCTGTCCACCCTTCCCTGCTGCCCCATGCACATGCAGTGTTCACAATGTCCCACGAGAGCAGAACCCCAGTGGACCCATGGGCAGTGGGAGTCCAGCCAGACTCAATGCTGGTGCAGGATAAACATGGTAAGCCTATTCTGAGTGTGTAGGGGCACCCACACCCCCTAGAGGCTACACTTTCTGTCCAAACTAGAACTTGCTTTGAACACAAAAAACAAACAAGAGTTCGCAGAAAACACAAAAGACTGACGAACCCTATCCTATTCTTTCTAACTTGTGTTCCTTCCCTGGAATGGTCAACCACTTACTCAGAAATGGCTGACACACAGGGAAAGACGGGAGTGGTTGGCTAACACGCCTGGACTGACTACCCCAGAAGAAAACCCAGCACGACTCCAGCCTGTGAATACAAAGGCCTCAGTTTCTTGCTTTGTTTCTTCCCTTGATTTCATTCACCTCTTTTATCAAAAGCATCAGGTACCTGCCTAAGTTGTGTGCAGCAGTGTACTGTCCTGTGAATGTCTGTCCAGAACAGAATGTCGTCTTCCGGGAAACTCTCCCACCTGGCCTCTGGCGGGTGCCCCTGACCTTCTTTCCTGAGCTGTCCTAAGAAATGAGTATCCTTGGTTTGGTGTTCTCTACCCTAAAGCAGCAACTCTCCAACTTTGTCAGGACCCCAAGACATTTTTGGAAGAAAACAAGGATTATCTGCCTCAGAGCTGGGAAGGAGATTTATCTTTAACTATATATCCCTTTTTTAATATTTAAATTTCTTACCCTGGACACAGACAATAGTATGGTGATTGCTAGAGGTGGGGTAGGAGCAGGTAGAAGAGGGTAAACAGGGACAAATGATGATAGAAGGAGACTGGACTTCAGATGGTGAGCGCTCGGTGCAATGTGCAGATGAGACAGTGAAGAGTTGTACACCTGAACCATGTCTGATTTTACTGACTACTGTAACCCCCGATAAATTAAAAAAAAATAAATAAATTAAAAATCACCCATTCTTACTTGTTTCTGAAAACAAAACAAACAAAAAAACAAATGATTTTTATGAAAACTGGAAAAAAATAAGCTTCTGGAGTTACACTGATAAGAAATATCCTAAGTGAACTATAATTCATCCCAGAAAAAAGTATAGAGCTTTTCAAAGAGTGACATCAAAATGCCAGAGGCCAGTCACCATTTCTTTCTTGAGAATACTCTCGAGCCACTGGTCTGCCTGGATCCCACTGTGAAAACAAACACCCCAGACTTTCCTCTGCTCTCCCATTCTCACAGGACCAGTCCCCACCCGTCAGCCTTCCTGCTCGCCCAACTTCCTCCTTTCTCAGCAAAGAGAGGAAGCTGGTCACGCAGGGAGCACATGCTGGGAGTAGAAAGGCAGAGCTCTAGTGGTTCCTTCTTCCTTATTCCATTATCTCTTCTGGTGCTTTAGTAACTCTCCAAACTGACCTGTGGGTGGACTTGTTAGAGAATAGAAAGTATTGGAGGCAGAGGAGAGCTGAAGATGCTTCTGTTCCCCTCCCCAGAGAGCATCACTCCCAAAGGCACCCAGCAAGTGGGGGTGGGAACCCAAGCCCTGTGCCCCCTGAAATCTCATCCAACACAGTCCCTGACATCCCAGAGTCACCCTTCATATATGTTTGCCCAAGACTGACTTTTGTCCAGAAACAAGATAGGAAGACAACTTCTGTTTCTATTTCCACACTACAGCTCCTAAAATTTAAATACCAAGCACTACTGTAAGAATCTACTGCCATCACTGAAGCAAACCGGATGATTTCTTTTGATTTCTTTAGTAAGATCAGAGCGTGTTGTAGAAGCAGCGTTGTCTGTATGAGGCTTTCTCACCCTCGCACTGCGGACGCTTTGGGCAGTATAACCCTTCCTTGTGCGGCTGTCTTGTGCCTTGTAGGATATGTATTTAGCACAGCCCTGGTCTCTGCCTGGTACCCACACCCCTCATGCTGTGACCACCAAAAGCATCTGCCAGATGTTCCCTGAGGGGCAAAATTGCCCCCAGTGAAGAACCGCTGATGTAGAGGAAACTACATTGTTTGGTTGTCACTAGAAAACACTGATCAAAAAAAATTGTTCACGATTATTTTGGCTTTGTATCCAAATATCACAGGAGAACAAGAGAGTTCGAGGCATTCCCTCAAACTAGCGTATGCTTGCACATGACCCGCTGAGCTACCACCGTGACCAGAACCCAGAAGAGCAGGAAAGGTGGCCTCTGGGCCATCCCTGCCCCTGCAGCCTGGTGTCCCGTGCCTGGAGTGGGGGGAAGACAGCTGCGGTCCTCCTTCACAGCAGGTCACCCACACCTAGCGGCTCTGAGCTCCCAGCTCTGGAGTCGGAACTGGGCTCCGCTGCGTTTGGAACAAGTGCCTTCGTGTGTGCGCACATGTGTTTCGTTTTTATTCTTTCAAAAAGCCAGTAGGCAAACAAGACATACATACTAATTGTAAAAGCCTAACAATGCAGAGTGAAAATACACGTACCATAATTGGAAAGGCCCCCTTCCACCTCATTCCTCTTCCCTTGGGTAATACCCAGTTATCACTTTGTCTTAAATTTTCTGGATCCTTTTTCATGAATTTACATAGATAGGGACGTACTTAAGATTTTGTTATCTTTGCAAGCAATTCTAAGCTTTCTTTTGTGACCTGTTTTTAAACTATTCACATGCCATTCTTTTTTTGCTTTTAAATTTTTATCAATTTTATTGAGATATAATTGACATGCAATAAAATGCTTCTATTTGACAAATATATACCTGTGTAACTACCATCACAATCAAGGTGTAGAACATTTCAATCACCTCAAAAATATTCCTGTAAGGCTCCTTACCAGCCAATCTTATCCATGCTCAACCCCAGCCCACCGCTCTGCCTTCTGTCACTACAGGTTAGGTTCATTTTTTCAAGAGTTTGATATAAAAAAAATGCTGCAGTATGCGCTCTTTGTGTATTTGGCATCTTTTTCTCAATATACTACCTTTGCAATTCATCTACAGTAGTTGCATATCGCAGTAGTTTGCTTCTTTTTACTGTGAAATAGTGACACGTAGTATGGGAAAACCCATCCATTCTCCTGTCGATAGACAGTTGGATCAACTCCACCTGCAGCTGCTGTGGATCCGTGTTTATGGGCATCAGTGGTCAAGTCCTATGTGGACATTTTTTTCATTTCTCTTGGAAAGAAGGAATTCCTCAGAAAATAAATACTAGGTCTTATAATAAGAGTATGTTTAACTTTATTTTTAAAATGCCAAACCAGCTCTAGCTGGTGTGGCTCAGTTGGTTGGGCATCATCCTGCAAACCAAAAGACCCTGGGGTCGATTCCTTGTCAGGGCACATGCCTGGGTTTCGGGTACAGTCCCTAGTCAGAGCACGTGCAAGAGGCAACTGACCGATGTCTTCATCTCACACTGATAATTCTCTCCTTCTCCTTCTCCCTCCGCTTTCCCTCTTCCTAGAATCAATAAAAGAGAAAATTTTTTTTTAATTTTTTTAACCATTTTGAAAGGTGGCTGTATCGGTTTATAGCACTCTGCCCTTATCCACAGTGGATATGTTTCAAGACCCCCGGTGGGTACCCGGAACCATGGATAGCACCGCACCCTATATCTACTATTTTTTCCCTACATATACATACCTATGATAAAGTTGAACTTATACATTAGGCACAGTAAGAGATTAGCAGCAATAACTAGTACGGAAATAGAACAATTATAACAGTATGGTATAATAAAAGTTTTGTGAATGTGGACTCTCTGTCTCTCTCTCTCTGATAACCACTCTGATAATCAGAAGGTTACTAAGTGACTGATGGGCGGGCGGTACACACAACGCGGAGATGCTGGGCAGAGAGATGAGTCAGGTGCCCGGCAGGACGGAGCAGAGCAGTGTGAGGTTTCAACGCCCTGCTCCCAACAGCACACAATTCAAAACGAATGAATGTTTTATTTCTGAAATTTTCCATTTAGTATGTTTGGGCTACAGTTGACCACAGATAACTGAAACCGCAGAAAGCAAAACCTTGAATGAGGAGGAACTACTGTGTATTTCCATCCACAGTGTATGGAAGAGAGTTCCAGTTGCTCTGTGTCCTGAAAGTTCCCGCTAACCTTTCTGAGCTTGAATTTCCTCATCTAACACGGAGATGGTTATGGTATCCGTGTCACAGGGTCTGGGGAAGGACCAGATAAGGTTGTGCATATCCCAGTGCCTGCAAAATAGAAAAGCTCAATATATTTCTATGCATTAGGGATATCACCATTACATTTATTTTTTAGGCACTTGCATGACCCTGCTGACCCCTCAATTACTTTCCTACTTTTCTCTATTCCCTCACTTCTTGAAAAAGTAGGCAATGCTTTTTGCCTTTTCTAGCTAACTCACCAGCCCATGGTCATGTCCCTCATCACTTCCATGCAGATGATTTCTAATATATCTGAATCTTGGTCCCCAAAGCTCGCCTGAGTCCAGAGCCCAATTCTAAGTGTCTGCTGGACAGGGAGCCTGTTCCTGGCCTGCAAAGTCCCTTCCCCATCTCTAGTCAGCAAAGTCTTTTCCAGCCTTCAGTATGCCCCTCCAGTGCCACCCTCTCGTAAACCTTTCTCAATCTCTTAATTCCCGGCCCCTCGGACACTTCCAATCTCTATTATCAATATGGCAAAAACAAACATAGTAATGTTTAATGTATGAGAATTCATAGCCGTAGTTCATACTATAGAGAAAGAATGCTGCACTTGAATCCCCAGTCTGCCATTTCCTCTCCTTGGACACAAGGCAAGTTTTGAACTTCATTTTGCTCTTCTGAAGAGTGGGGGTGCACAGAATACCTACCTCATAGGGTTGTTGTGAGGATTAAATAAGATAAGATATATGTAGTCCTTAGAACAGTGCCTGAGCCATAGTAAGTGCTCAATAAATGATAGTTTCTAATGTGAAAAAAATGAAAAACAAACAGGTAAGGGCATTGATTTTATTCAGACTATTGCAGTAGGGAGAGCAGCCCAGGTCCAAAGACATGAGTGTCTCAGCAGCGGTTTTCTCTAGACAAGTCAGAAATAGGTGATTTTGTAGTAATAATGTTTTTGAAATCAGGGGGATCTGTCAATCAGATGAACAAAAAATGCCTATCTCTCTGCCTAGTTAGTTTTAAGGGGCAAATAGTTTAGCTCATCATCTAGGAAACAAAGAATGGGAATGTGGAGGGTTCGTGTCTGACTTTGTCGCAGGTAAACAAGAAGATCATTTGTGAGTTTAACAGGGTCACAAGAATGAACAGGCAGTGGGTTTTACCTAAGTAATGGGGAAGGGCTGTTCACTGCAATATGATGCTTCCCAGAACACAAAAGGGTAGGAGATTTTGGAGAACAAAAAGCTAGAGCAATTTGCCTTCACTGTTTTCTAGAAGCACAGGACTCAGGGAAAGTCAACATTGCCAGCCCCTCCCCTTGTTCAACACAAACAGAAGGCTATACTCAACCAAGTCTGGAAATGAAGCAATGAGGGGATGTCCAGATCTACACCCATTGTTAGTTCCGATTAGATTGCCATGTGTGAAGTTGTCCGCTCAGAGTCAGCCTCTGTGCAAATTCAGGTGGAAGCACAGTTGTTCCCAGGGCTGCTGGGTCATGACACGTGGTTGAATCATTTGTCAAGTCAAGGGCTGCATAGTAGCATTTACAGTCTGCGCAGGACGCATGTCCAACACTTGCGCACCCTGTGCTTATTCTGTGCGTCTTGAGAAAGCAGTCTGCTCTGCGTGGTCATCTGCTTCTGCAGGCTCTCAGAGAACTTCAGTTTAAGGTCTCCCCCTTCAATGGATTTACATTCAAAGTAAGGCTTGTAATTTTCTAATAAGGAAGTATGAACCCAAGGCTGTAGTCCTTGTAGTTCTGCAGCACTATGGCAGTTCAGAGGGCAGTATAAGGCTCCTTCCTCCGGGTTAGAGGTGGTCTTCAGTGCTTTCTTTTCAGGAAAATAAGTTTCTGCCCTGGATAGTGTGGCTCTGTGGATTAAGCGCTGGCCTTCAAAACGAAATGTTGCTGGTTCGATTACTACTAGTCAGGGCCCATGCCTGGGCTGTGGGCCAAGCCCACTACTGGAGGCGAGTGAGAGGCAACCAACAGGTTGATGTTTTCCTCCCTCTTTCTCCCTCCCTCCCGTCTCTCAAAAAGGAATGAAAAGTTTTAAAAATTTTTTAAAAAGAAATAAAACTAAGTTTCCAAATTAAGATCATGTAAGGGCTGTAGTGGGGTGTCTGGGGGACAGGACAATGTGACTTGTTGGTGATAAGTATGAGAGTATTTAACAGGACCCTCGCAGTGTTTAAGAACATTGAAATGTATTAGATTAGGTCTCCTAAAGTCCAGGAGGAGCAAGGGTAAGTGCCTGTCGGTAACTATTTCATAAGAGGATAGGCAGTGTTGACCAGAGGGGGAGAAGTGAAGAATCTTCAGCACTAGAGACAAAACTTTGGACAAAGGCAGGATGAGTTTCACAGTGAACCTGAAAAATTTGAATTTAAGGGCACCATTGGCTCATTCTACTTTTCTAGAGGACTGAAGGGATAAGGACAGTGCAATTTTTGTGAGCAAGGAAACATTCATTAAAGATCCCGAATAACCTTAGCAGTAAAGTAAGTTCCTCTGTCATTAGAGAACAAAAACTTCCCCGAGCGGCAAGCATTCTTTCTAGTAGCAGCCTAGCTACAGTGGTGGCATGCAGCCTGGCAGTCTGCAGGAAAACCCTTCTAACCATCTTGAAACACACACAGACTAAGGTTAGAACATATTCATGCTGATGAGACTTTGGGACTTCAAGAAAACCCATTTGCCAGTGGGGACAGGGACAGAGGAAAACAGTCATCATACTTGTCCCGCCTTTACATTTTTACCAGGATTGTGTTTCTGACACGGGGGGCAAGCTGAGACTACCCACTCAACAGGAGGGCTGAAGCGTCCTCGCCGCTATGGAAGTGTCCTTCAAAACATCCTTTGCCATGGTATGTTGTCCTGTGGAGGCTGTGATTAAATTTCAGGTAAGGAACCAAAGAGAGATCAGGCAATCATCTGGGTATCTTCAAAGCTGATCCTGGTGAATAAAATATTCAGCTAACTTTCAATTCATTTGATCAGACTCGGGTGTTAGAAGTTGATGTGCCCTACGTTCTGTAAGTAAATTTCTGTCTGTAAAGGAGGTAGAGCAATAGGAAGCATGCAGGTGATGAAGGAAGAGTTTTCTTGGGAAGGGGAGGTATCACATTTGTCAGACAAGGAGTTTCCATAAATTTGAAGGTCTGGCTATTATTGTGAGCTGTAATTTTGACAACACTTTATTCTTTGGTTAAAGCCTCTCATAGGCTAGCAAGTAGGTTCAATTTCTGATGGTATCCTTGCAGCTTTTCTGAATTCTCTTTGTTTCTATAGCATAGCAAAATCATGTACAATTCTGGAAATGCATTGACTATCTGTGTTAAGTCATCTTTCTTATTTTGTGCTAGTTTGAAAGCTCAGGTAAGAGCTACAAGTTTAGCCACTTGAGTCAAATTAACCCCAGGTGTGAGTTTGAACTCAATGGATTGTTGAAAATCTGCTATAGTTAAAATTTCCCATTTGTATGCCTGAAGTAAAACCCTACACAAATAAGGTGGCATGGGGGTCTTGGAGGGGAGTATCACTGAGGTCAGGGTGAGGGAGGGTTAGAGACTGTGACTGGGACACAGGTGTGAGGATGTCTCAACTTGATGTCCCAACAAGTGTTGAATGTTCTCAGTGAGTACTGGGGTCTGAACTGTCTTGGTTATGTGGAGGTTGAATTGGTGACTCACAACTAAATCAGCAGTGGTCTGGGCTAATTTGGGGGCGGGAGGGGAATACCTGAACCACTGGGTCCTAAAGTGAGACTGAGGTACCCAACAGGACTTTGACTTGCATTGTATTTTTGGATGAGAACCCCGAAAGCATGCCTTTCCTTTTTGTTTATAAAAAAGGGGGGAAGGTAATGAGTCCAAAACAGGGGATCCAAAGGTAGGATAGAGAGGATGTACAGCTTTGAGATACAGATATGAAAGGATAATTCCAATGAAGGGGTTTGGAGACAGTCTTCTTGGCCATGGCATATAAGGGAGACTATAGTGGAAGAGTTAAGGGTCCAGTTCCTGCAATGGCCAACTAATTCTAGAAACTCTCAGAGTCACCTTTTGGTCTCAAGGAGAAGGAAATGATGACAGTGTTCATTCATTTAGAGAATAAGGTCTTCCCCTCAGAGAAGATATCATGCCTTTGGTAATACATTTGAGGAGTGAACCATTGCATTCTGACTTTAGAGACTTTATGTCCCTGTGGACAAGAGCCGGAGTAAATAATGGGTAGTAATAAATGAGCTGTCAAAATAGAGTGAGTGGAGAAAAATGTCATCTGCATACTGGATAAGAGCAGAGTTGTGGGGAGGGTTAAATCTCACAGGCCTGTAATCAGGGTGCTAGAGAAATAAGGTGGGTCCTCAGTACACCCCTGGGACATGACGGTCCACATACATTATTGAATTTCTGTGTCAAGGCAAAAGGATATTGTGAGTCAGGGTTGATAAATATTCTGGAAGAAGCAGAATATAAGTCTATGACTATGAGGCAAGTACTGTCAGGTATATAGAGGCCAGAATGGTCTTGGAGTTTTTCAAGGAAAAACTAAGGAAAACTAAGGATTGAATATTTGGTTGATTTTACTCTCAAGTCTTGGACTAGCTGGTATGTCATTTGGCTTCTTTTCAGGGAGGATGGGAGTATTATAGCAACTAGATGTGGGACCAAGACTCCCTTGTCAAGGAGGCCTTGATTTATAGGTTGAAGACCTTAGAGGATCCTTGCTTTGGAGGGTATTGTAGGTGTATTGGGAGTGTACAGAGGTTCTATTTCTACTTTGATATGACCAGCCTTCCAGATGTGGTCTGCGTCAGTGCAGTAAGCAGCTCAAAGGAGTCAAGTACGTCGTTTGTACTTAAGGGTTTGTTTTATTTTAAAAAATATATTATTTATTTATTTATAGAAAGAGGACACAGGATGGAGAAAGGGAGAGAAACATCGATGTGTGGTTGCCTCTCATACACCCTAACAGGGGATCTGGCCTACAACCCAGACATGTGCCCTGACTAGGAATTGAACAAGCGACCCTTTTGTTCACAGGCTGGTACTCAATCCACTGAGCCGCACCAGCCAGGGCTGTACTTTAGGGTTTAAAGAAAGTTTGCGGGTTTTGATAGCAACAAGAAAAATCTGATGGCCAGTGAAAGCCACGAAAGAGCAAAGGTATGAGGCAGAGAGTCAAGGATCTCCAAGATGAGGCCCCTAGGGAAGCAGAGTTCTCAGTTAGAACGCAACTCTCTCTAGAAGGCTGACTGACGAGGTAGTGGAGCTAAGCAGAAAGCTGTGCTGGGTAGCGAGGGATCCTAGTGAGACACAAAGAGGTTCAGATAAAGGTAGTCACATGGATGCCTATCAAGTCCCTCCAGAGATATGGCTTGTGTCCAAGGGAGGGTGGTGGGCAATTAGAGGAACTGGCGGAGGAGGATGTTGCCCTGGGCCCACTAGGAAGAGGGTGGGAGTGTCCATTCACAGGAGTGACCACTCTCTCCTCTGGAAAGTTAGTGTGGACACACGGGACGGGGTGGGGGCCTTCAGTGAAAGTCGTCAGGGCAATGGATGTTTGGACTCTTGTTCCCTTTTGCATTTTAATGTCAGGCAATTCAAAGTCCAATATCCTTTTATTGACAACATCTGCAAGTCTCTTTATCTGTGGGAGTTTGACTGCAGATTGCCCTGGCTTTCTTCCTTCTAATCAGTTAAGTTGTGAAGCCTTCAGTTTTCACTGTATGGATTTGACCTTTTCTGCAATGGAGTCTTCATGGTGTTGAGCTAGTGTACATCTTCAGAGAGGGGGACATTTTTCCATCTATATTGTGGTTTTAGATGATATGTCTAATTTCTGGTAATAAGCCATTTACAAAATGAGTAACAAAGATAGACTGGTTCAGTCATGAAGAGCAAGACCTAAGCAGTCCCTCCTACCATCCCAGCGTTTTCCAGTCTGTGTCTACAGTTAGAGGCGGGGTCATCTTTTTGTCACCTGCAATCTTGCATCTTTGACCAATTCATTTTTGAGGGGAGACAATGGGCACAGATTCTAAAGTCTCTCCCCAGTGGTTTCAGCCTATAAGCCTTGGGGGTGTTCTGGGGTTTTTTGAAGGTCCTCAGAAAAAGTGGCTCATTTGGCTTTTTTGAAACTAAAAACTGCTATATCTAGGGCTCACTAGCAGCTTGCACAAGTTAAGATAAGTCAGGGATCCCAGGAGAATACGCCCTGAGGACCAGTTTGAATTCATTTTAAACTCTTCCCTATTCTTATTGTCCAGAAAACCTTTAACAAGAACATGAAAATCTGAGCGAGTGCTTGCTCAGGTGGGTGCTCAGGTCATTAGCTTCCCATCGCAGGTGGGAAATGCCGATAATACAGGTGGAGCTGACAAGCAGGGGAGTTCAATAAGGGTGCGGGATAAGGCAGAAAAGTAGGGGCTGAAGGAAGAAAAGGAAACTGCAGACTAAGGAGCAAGACAGGTGGGGGAAGCACCACAGTGGAACATCTGGAGGATTCTGAGTGAGGGAAGGGCGGTGACGAGGGTGAAGGAGGAACAGAAGCAGAGAGCTGGTGGGGAGAGATGGTGTTCAGGGATTGGGCAGTAGATGGGAAACAGTGTCTAGTTTTTCAGCTTCCTTGTACCAAGCAAAATAAGATGACCAAAGATGAAGACAGATCTTAAAGCCCTGAGATTTGAAGTTACTTTGTAGAGAAAAGAACCTTCTCAGCTGCAGGGTAGAGAAAGTCTAGGTGCCCCAAAGAGGCCACTGCAGTTCTAAACAGTCCTCAGTAAAACCATTTATTGAGGTCATGAACTGAATTGTTGCCATAGTGGAGAAATATATACAGCAGGTCCTTTCATTCACATCATTTTGTTATAACGTTGATATTGGGGGTGGGGGATGCTTCCCAGCTGGGACCACTGTCTGGGTGGAGTGTGCATGTTCTCCGCATGTCTGCATGGGTTTTCTCCTTGGATTTCGTCCTACATGCCAGAGAAGTGCAAGTTAGAAGGACTGGTGTATCTGCAATGTCCCTGTCTAAGTGAGTGTGGGTGTCTCTGAGTGGCCCTGGGATGGAAGGTGTCCTGTCCAGAGGGGGTTCCGCCTGGCGCCCTGAGCTGCCGGAGTCAGCTCCAGCCGCCTGAAACCTTAAACTGAAATAAGCCGTTTAGAAAAATTATTTTACTTGTTTTTATTCATCTTTCTTAAATGGATGTATAGCTCCCATTTATTTCAATGTTTAATATTAGAAGAGTTCTGGATCTTTATTTAGAAGTTTGGTGACTTTTTGTGACTAGGGATATGTGATAGAAACTTAACTCTCTTGATATAATTAACCTATGGTAAATTGGTATTGTTATGCATAGTATACATTGTTTCAAATAAAGTCCATTTCCCAAAACCTATCAAGGATGTTAAGTGAGGACTTACCGTAATCAGAAGGGATTTTCAAAGGGGGCCCAGGGGAAGGTAAAATCATTTTTCTTCTACCCTTCTAGGTTTTTGACCGAGACCACCTGTAATAATAGACATATTAGCAGGAGGAAAACCAGTGGGAGTTTAATGACCTGCATGCCTTCAATAAACATGGGAGAGACCCAGGAAAACTGAGTAACTCCCAGATTTGTCTGAAGCCACCATCTTAAATACCATCTTCAGCTAAAGACAAAAAATGTGGGTGTAGGGGCTCAGTTATGGGAGGTTGCCAGGAAAGGCACAGTAAATAAAGGTATGGTTGTTACATAAATTTAAGTTCTTGCCTTAAAAGTTTCTAGAGAGCTGGTAATCTTCCTTTTCCTGGTACTGATAGGGAGACATCCTTACAAAAAAAGATCTCCCATATAAATGTAAATGTGTCTTCCAAAAGAGTAACTTCTTTTCAGATTTTAGAGCTTTTCCTATGTTTGTTTTTTCTTTAAAATAGTCAGCCTAAAATAATCCTTATTCCAAAGAGACACATTTTGGTGTGGCACATTCTGCTCCCCTTTAGGGTTGAGAAGTGAATTGAGAGTTTCTCAAAGTACTAAACAGAAGCCAGCAACAAAACCAAACCTAAAGAGTGTTCAAACACAACCAAAATCAAATCCTTTCCATACTACCATGGACAAATGTCCAAGCACAGGACCAGGGCTGCACTCCCCACGGGATCCCCAGGATGCCAGCCAAGGAAGGGATAAACAGGCTGGAGAGGCCTCGGCACCTGGTGGGGAAGACAGGGTCCACAGCTGCCAGTTCCATCCAAACACTGCACCAAACTGTCACAGAAAAACAAACGAACGAACAAACAAACAGGTAAGGGCGTTGGTTTTGTTCAGATTATTGCAGTGGGGAGAGCACCCCAGATCTGATGATTCAAGTGTCTCGGCTGTGCTTTCGTCCAGACGTTTGTAGGGAGGGGTAGACAAGCCACAGATATTTGGGGGGATTGACCTTCTGAGTGCAGGACTCAGGTAAAGTTCAGCAGTACCAGAAGGCGGGCCCCCTTGTCTGCTCCGCCTGCTGAAGCGCCATTGGCTGGTGGGGTGGGGAAGTGGTAGAAGGGAACCTGTGAAGAACTGAGGGGGGCCGATAGAGCTCCTGAAAAGAGCCGGTTGAAGGGAGCCAGGCAGAGAAGTAAAGAAAGCACCGATGGGGCTGAAGGGCGGGGAAGATGTGGTGAGAGGCTGGCAAAGGGGGTGGAGGAATGAGCGGGCCAAGCAGCAGGAGACTTGCCTCCAAGAGGGGAGAGACTTCCAGCCAGCACTGGGCAGCCTGGAACCTGACAGGCGCGTGCGGAAAGGGATTCTTTTTTCTAGAGCCTGCACTGTGCTAGACCATGTAATGCCCAACCTCTCACCCCTTCACAGTCCGCTCCAGAGTTTTGTAGTAAACTTATTCATTACTCCTCGAGACCACTGGAGACTGGTCTGTGGTCCTTTGTATTTATCCCATGCTGAGAAAGGGCTGGAACCTGGGGACAGGCTTGTCTCATGAGGGCTCTCTCACCTGCCAGCTTCGTGGGCACACATCTCATCTCCTTCCAGGCCATGAGCTCTTTGAATGCAAGGACCCTATCTGCTTCATTCTTCTGTCCCCTTCGTACATAGCAGAGGCTCGCATAGAATCCCTGGATCCCACTGAAAGTGTTATAAATTGGTCACCTGATTATGTTTTCAACTTGTATCACCTCTTGGGGGCACTGAAATCCTAATTCTCTCCTCTCCCATGTGTCCAAATCAGGCAGTAGCTATGTGACCATGTGAACACTTCTGGATTTCTGATAAATGTCGGAATGTGGAAAGAGGAAGGCAAACAGGCCTGCTTGCTTTCCCAGAGCATCTCAGACCGGGGAGGCAGGAGTGGGGAAGGGGACGCATTCTCTGTGAAGTACGGACAGAGCAGAAAAGGCAGCCTCCCTGGGAGATCAACGGGGTGAGGCTCCTGATTGGCGGAGGGGGTGCCTTATTATGATGTGCCTTCCCCAAGCAAAGCTCTCTGATGATCTGAATTTAGTCCTATGTTTGGAAATCTCTTGGGAAATGAGCTAAGTGCCAAGAAGAGAGATCTGGGGGGTGAGGGCAGCCGGGTAGGCTGACAGAGAAGAAACTCCAGCCGGGTCAGTCATCCCACACCAGCCGCCTCCTGCGGGAGCACCCTGGTGATTAGGTGTCCACACAAGGCTTCCTGCTGCTGCCCGAAGCAGGGCTGTTCCACCTCAAGGGGGAAGCAGAGGGACAGCAAAGCGGGGCCTGGAAACTACACAGGAGAGAAAGGCCAGACCACGTCTGAGTGTGTTTTCTTTTCAGGAGATGCTGTGAGGCGTGCAGAAGTGACGGGTAACGACTTGCAGTAATCTCTGCAAGTGCCAGGATTCAACAAACACTCTTCCAAAGGGGACCTCCGGCTGCTGCGGCGTCAGGCAGAGTTATTGCGCAGCACGGAACGGTTCGCATGGCTCTGTTTGGCTTCACAGCTCTCCAGCTCAGACACGCCAGCGGACGAGGGCTCTGACATCCATTCCTGTACATTAAAGCAAACTGCCGGTCCTCCTAAGGGTTTCAGAACTTCCAGCTTTTAAAGCCACAATAGAAAAAAAAAACCCATAAAAATAAAGCAGTGACGACGTAAGGTTTTCCTTGTGCCAATGTCCCCATATTCTCCCTCTGAAAATGGTTCTCCTGGGAACGTACCCTCCACCAAAACATTGTGCTGTCTCTTAAAAATAAAGCCAGCAGATGAACAGAGGAAACAGAGAGAGTGAGCTGTGGCATTCCTTCGACATTAACTTCCCCTCATCCACTCGCAGAAGTAAAAGCTACTTCACGCCCACCAGAGTAAGCGCTGTGTCCCAGTGGGAACCTGGGTCAATGACACTGAAATCGGTGTTATGAACGCAGCTATGACACTCATCCCTGCCCAAAAATGTTTTCACGAGATTTGGCTGAAATGTTGTGCTGGGTCAGCAAATGCAACCATGAACCCAGGACCCGGAAGCAAAGAAGACATGTTCTCCTGTAATTGTACTAGTGTTTGCGCTGTGGGGCTTGCACTGGTCCTGGCATCTGCCTGCAGCACAAGGCCCTGCTGCATAACAGCACACAGCCTGGCCGGCGGGAGCTGCCTGCGTGGGGAGCTGGCTCGCCAACAGCTGCACAGCAGCAGGGAACCGTCTGCCATTTCCTGCCCCAGCCCAGCTGCCCCAGAGATGCTGAGGGCAAAAGAGCAGCTGACCCACCACACGCAAGGCTGTGCTCCATCCAGCTCACGAGAACTAGGAGACCATCAGAAAGGAGCAGAGTTCTCCTGAGTGAGCTGGAGACACCCCCTGGGCTTGAAACAGATGCCTAGAATTCTGGACTTCATCTCATTGAAGAAAGATGTTGTGTATATTGTCTAAAGTAAATAAAATAATGAGATGAGAAAGAGGAAAGGGAAATAGTTTTCAAAAGCTATCTTTTAGTTCCCTGAGGAGAGCAGCC
>PVJI01010709.1:0-59256 GCA_004026765.1 Micronycteris hirsuta | reverse complement strand
TGACAATTGTTCCTAACTGCAGAAAAACTGGTCAGCTATGTTGAAAACCTGAATGCTTACTTTTTTCTCTGAATCAGGAAGTTCTCTCCATAGCTCTGCGATTTTTTTAATCAGTTCTGCATTTCTCGCACCTATGGATTGGAATGAGAGAAGATGCCACAATTTTATGTCTCAAGACTAATTTTTTTCTAAAGACAGCCAGGAAATCATAATCTATTAACTCTAAACATGTTTTATTAAATCCCTCTACACCACACACAACTTAATACAATGATTTAGCTTTTCTTTAACCAACTAATTATATGATCAATTTAATACTTTATCCAAATTTTAAAGTTTATTATCTAATAATCAAAGAGTATATCAAACAATCCTCAGAAATTACTAGTTTAAGAATTGGGCAATCAATTTCATCAAGTTCTTTACTTCATACTTTAATCAAACATTTTTTCCAAGTCTTTTACTAATTAAGTTCACAACACCTGAATAAAGAACAAAATACAGCCTTCATTCATATACCACCATCTTGGATTTTAATTACAGAAATACCATTTGCAAACAAACTAAGTTTTTCTAAAATCAATTCATTATTCCCAATTTCCTTCTTCATCTTAACTAAAATGGCCAGGTGTAAATGCTTTATCAAATCACTTACTAGTTTCAACTTCTACATTTTAAAAGATGTGAGCACTTAAGCATGTCCTATAAACCAATTCTTTATTTGAGAATTCTTATTATAGCTCATTTGATTTTTAGAAGTGTCCTGTGATGTACTGCTTGTGACAAGGCTTTAGAAATCATAAGCAAAGGTTAGCTATTAACTTTACACTACAACCCCAAATGAAGACCCTACATACAGCCTTTCTAGGGAGTCATAAAACATGCTATCTGGAAATCTTCCGGTGCAAAAGCTCTTGAAGTTAGCACTAGTTTGTATAGAGCTTTAAAGTGTACAGAACACTGCCACAGAAGTTATTTCACTGCAACTTTCATTAACAATTCCCTAAGGCAAGAAGCTAAGCAAGAGATAAAATGATTCATCAATGGTCTTCTAAACCAAGGGCAACTGGGCCCAAAATGGTGTTATTTTTAAAATACCTTTCGCCCTGGCTAGAGTGACACAATGGATTGAGTTCTGGCCTGAGAATCAAAAGGTCGCTGGTTCAATTCCCCGTCAGGGCACATGCCTGAACTGCAGGGCCAGGTACCCAGCTGGGGGCCTGTGAAAGCAAACTGATGGATGTCTCTCTCTCACATGTTTTTCTCTCTTTCCCCCTCCCTCCCCCTCTCTCTAAAAATAAATAAAATCTTAAAAAAAATAAAATACCTTTCATAAGTTCTCAATTATATTTACTATTTCTATTTGGTAAAAATGTTGGGCCTGCTATTTCACAGGCCATCAGTCAGGACGGCTATGTTCCTGCAGTCACTCGACCATTTGGTAGTGGAAATCAACTGTGCAGTTTAACTTCTTAGTGGGCTCTTTATCACATCAGAGCAGAGTGCAAGTCCCAAACTCCTTACCTGGGTTCTGAGCTTTAAATATGGGTAGCTGTTCTTTAGAAAAGCGAACATATGAAGTCATAGGCTTCTTTGGATAACTTCTCAAGGTGGATGAAAACCATCTCGGTATATACACAAAACTACATAAATAAAAAGAAAATAACCAATGTCAAATATATATATATACCAATATTCGCATGTATATAAATAGGTCCCAAATAAGATGTCACCAAGATGCTGTATTTCCGACAC
Organism: Micronycteris hirsuta; assembly: GCA_004026765.1. Lineage (NCBI taxonomy): Eukaryota > Metazoa > Chordata > Mammalia > Chiroptera > Phyllostomidae > Micronycteris > Micronycteris hirsuta. Next base: position 57,501 of record PVJI01010709.1, on the reverse strand, counting down.
CTTCGACAAAAACAGCTAGTGACATTTAAAAACATGCCCTAACCAGAGGAAGAGCCTGCAAAACTGAAGCCTAACTCCAAGCCCTTACCACCTGCTAAGGGCAGAGAGTAGCGAACGCACCTCTACTCCAGCTTCTGGGCCCCGCCTCCTGCACGCGTAGACGAAGGCGGGAGACTGTTGGCGCAATTTTACAAAGAACGCTAAACAAGCAGGTGCTCCAAGGCCGGAGAGAGAGGAGGGGCGGGAAGGTGGAAAGTGGCCGGAAGCAAAGCATGGGGTATTACTGGGTAAGGCCTGCAAAGCTACCATCCCCTTGGCAAGGTCGGGGTCTTAATCAAAGGGTCTAGGGCAGCCCTGACCTGCTGGGCCGGGGGCGGGGGCGGGGGGGTGGCGCAGGGGTGCAGAAAGTGGAAGAAACTGTCTGCATTCCAGGCTCAGGGAATTCGGAGCCCGGCCTCCTCCTAAGGCACAGGCGAAGTGGTCCTACCTGAAGGGAGAGCGCAGTCGGCTCCCACAGTCCGCACAGAGATCCGCTCCCGACTTTCCAAGGGCACTCAGCACGCCCCACACACCCCGAAGAAGCGGCATGGCACCCGCCGGAGCAGGCAGTGACCGAGCCGCAAACTCGTAGTGCACCCGGGTCCAACACGGGAACCCCAACAAAGACAACCTGAACCCGTATTCAACCCTCCGAAGCGTGCAATCAAACCTCTCCACTCGCGAGGCACTGTGGGAAACCTATTAACTTCCTGTTGGTTGATAGGCTGGGGTAAGGCAGAATTGGCGCAGGCGCCTTAGTGGCTACCCACGTGGGCGGGACTGCAGAAAAGGTGGAGGAGCTCGGGAGCGGAGGAGGGGACCCGCAGCCCGGCTCGCTGCAGAGGGCCCTAGCCGCTAAGGGGCGCTGCAGAGCCGCCTCCGCCCCTGGCCCCCCGCCTCCGCAGTGGATTCCGTAGTGGGGCCAGGAGGTGATGGAGGCACTGCGGCGGCTTCATCCGGACCGGGCCCTGGTTGGCGTCCGCTGGTGTTGACCGGAAGGCTAGTGCGTAACAGACAGTTTACAGTCAGAAAACGCGCCGCCCACGCTGTTCTGAGGTCAGGTTGTCGGGTGCTGAGCGCCCAGCAGAGCCGCTCAGTTCATGCAGGGCTGGAGCCAGAAGTACTGTGGACGAGTGGCGTAGAGGATGGGGCGTGTTTTCAAATAAAAATGCATATTTCCGGGCCTTACCGCAGCGCCCACCGCAGCGCCCGATTCAGTGTGTCTGTGTGGTTCCCATGAATCTCCATTTTTAATGAGCTCCTTGAGGTTCGACACGTTCTAATGCCAGTGGTCGTGGGACCATACTTAGAGCAACACTAATCTAGACTATCGTCCCATCTACTGCAACGAACATTGACCTTCAAGCCTGACACGCAACCTTGCTTAATTTGTGGCCCGGAGACTTAGGCCAGTTAGCTGTCCAAAGACGCGACTTCTAGCCCCAACATTAACATTAACGTCTGGATCCAGGAATGTCGTGTCCCCTCTCTGAGATTCAATTTTTCCCAGTGCAGATGAGGATTTATATTACATCAGTTTCCCCTACCAAAGCTCTGAGAACTTGTGACAAGTACACTTTGAGATATTGATTGATGTACTGTACAACCATTTTTCTGTGCAGGCAATGACATGAAAAAAATTGGGAAGACCTAGAGATATCTAAGGATGCTTCCAGCTTTTACATTATAGGTACTTAACATAGCTGGCTCCTGAAACAGCCTTTCCTCTGTTGGATAGCTGTAATTGTTCGAAAATTCTTTTTTTTTAAAAATAATTACTTTATTGTTGTTCGATTACAGTTATTTGCAACGTCTCCCCTCCCCTCCTCCCTTCCCCTCCAACCCCACCTCCCTCCACAGCCTCCCTCCTCCCCCTTAGTTCTGTCCATGTGTCCTCTACAGTGATTCCTGAAAACTCTTCTCCCCATTGTCCCCTCCCCACTCCCCCCTGGCTATTGTTAGACTGTTCTTAATTTCAATGTCTCTGGTTATGTTTTGCTTGCTTTCTGCTTTTGTTGATTATGATCCAGTTAAATGAAAATTCTTAACCTGTGTGATATTGAGCTGAGAATCCACTTCCTTTCTGTAACTTTGAAACATTGGGCCTTGGATGCTACAAAAAAGTGAAAATCACTTCCTAAGTGGTAAGGGCCTATCACCGCTTCCCTTTTCATACTCTTAGGGTTGAAAGGGACCTTCTGGATCATCTCTGTTCAAATCTCCAATCCTGTCACAAAAGAAAGATTTTTGTCCTGAATACACAGGATGTACAGCACAAGCCTCAGCACAGGTGAAGATGCAGCATTTCCCCACCCCCAGTACCATTCATTTAGTGGCACAGAAAAAGAAACAATTACAACACAGTACTGAGAGGGAAGTATATAGAATTCCATTTTGAAAATAATTTTTTTCTAGTTTTGTAGAATGTTTTTGTTCTTTCAGATGTTTGATGTGTTCATCTTCTTTTGGATTATTAAATCTTTCTGTTGTTTTTAAGCATCATTCTGATAGTATTGCTATAAAGTTCCTATACATCTGATCTGTCACATGCCCGTTTTCATCAGATACCAATATTCTTTAAAACACATTTACACTGCAGTGATTTTATTCCAAAGGCAGTAATTACAAAGAAAATACAATTCTACCTACTTTCTCATTCTTTGAACAAAGACATATGGCTTCATTTACATTTACTTTGTGAAACGTGAAGACTTTCCATAGCCTTTCCCAGGGTGTCCCTTTATTTTGTTTTAAAAATTCGGCTTGTAGACGCCGAGCCGCAGCGCAGGAGCGATGCCACGTGGAAGCCGAAGTCGCACTTCCTGCGTGGCCCCTCCGGCGCCGGGCACCCCAGATGAGAGCTGCGCCCAGGCCAGCTCCAGCAGCTCAGCCACCAGTGCCAGCTCCACCATCTGCTGTGGGCACACCTGCGGCCGCTCCCAGGCAGCCAGGTCTCATGGCCCAGATGGCAACCACAGCAGCTGGTGTGGCTGTGGGCTCTGCTGTCGGCCACACGCTAGGTCATGCCATCACTGGGGGCTTCAGTGGAGGAAGCAATGCTGAGACCTCAAGGCCTGACATCACTCACCAGGAGCCTCAGGGAACTCAGCCCGAACACCAGCAGCAGCAGCAGTTTGGCCCATGCCACTATGAGAGGAAACAGTTTTTGGAGTGTGCACAGAACCAGAGTGACCTTAAGCTTTGTGAGGGTTTCAGCGAGGTGCTGAAACAGTGCAGATTTGCAAATGGATTAGCCTAATCGAGAAGTTCATCTTGAAGAAATGGAAAATCATCTCTCATGACCAAGTTAATTTAGTATAAAGATACATAATTGATAGTGAAAGTATAAGCGTACCAGTTAAACCTCTCCTATCGTTAATAGTTTCCTTGCCTCAGAATTGCAGTGGAGCAGAGTGTTCTTACTACGTAGAAGCTCCCTGAGGTGGTACTGAGTTTGGGCTGGGCAAATGTTTGTGTGGCCTCCTTCAACCAGCTTTTGTGATGTTACTGTTTGAGATTCAATTAGAATAAAGTGATTTTCTTCAAAAAAAAAAATTCATCCATTCTGACGACTTCAACTATAAGTTGTATTTTATATTGAACCCATATTTTATACTGAAGCCCGACCTCTCGTTTTAGTCCCACATCTATGTAACCACTGTCTTCTGGACATCTGTACCACCATGCCCCACATTTACTTAAATTTTCCCTGAACAGAATTCACTCTTTCCCTTACCTTGAACAACTCTTGTTAAGAGGTACCAGTATCCCATTCGACTCATCCAAGCCTATAACTTGATAAATCATTTTATAATCTCCCCCACTGACACTCCTCCCCTGTCAACCAACTGATGCTAAATATTGCCAATTCCTCATTAACCCCTCTAGTAGGTTATTCCCTCCTCTCCAACCTATTTTCAGACCAATATTGTGTTGGTAAATCAGCTCTTCGAAAAGAAAGACGTAATTTGTAGTGTTTGCCAACATTTGTGGTTCAAATACTCCCAGGCTAACCGATTACGAACTACCAACCTCATGTCCCTGAACCTAAACTTGGGCAGACATAACATGGTTGGCTCTCCAACCCGGTACCAGGCAGCTCCCGCATGCCACCAGTTCAGGCTCTGCCATCTTCACCCAAACTCTGACAGCAGTTTTCCTACTTCCAGTCTTCCCTCCAACCATATTCAACATTGTCACCAGGTCATTCTTTCTAAAAGACAAATCCCATGTATTCATTTGTTCATTACATATGTATGGAGCACCAATTCTGTGCAGGCGGGCAGTGATTGCATTTCCGTGCTTGAAGCCTTCAGAGGCTCCTGATTACCCACAGAATCAAGTTTTAAATTCTCACACATGGCACACAAAGCTTCCATGAGCTGGCTTTTCTGTTTCCTCTGTAGCTTCATTCCTCACTTCACCTTTGCTTAAAATAATGTATTATTTAAATACCTATTTCTTCTTCTGATTTAACACATCAAGCTACTTCATTTGGCTCTGAGTTTACTATTGCATTTTGTGTGATACTCCAAAATTACAGAAATTACTGGCTTAGAAGTTAGGCAGATCTAGGTTCAAATCCTGCTCTTGCTACTTACTAGCTGTGTGACCTTGCCAAAGGAAAATCATTCTGACCCAGAGTTTTCCCCTCTGGGAAACAGGACAGTAATAGTTGGATTTTAGGATTGTTGAGAATATTAAATCAGAAAATGCATAAAAAGTTCCTAGCAGAGTCCCCGGCACATAATAAAGGCTCAATAAATAGTGGATATAATTATTCTTACAATATTCATAACAATTATTAGTAGCTTCTAAATAACTATAAGTGTAATATAAATTGTCCCCAAACAAGTCAGATTTGTATCACAGCCCTGATACTACTTCGTCATTTCCTCTCCCTATTAAGTAACATACATATAATATACCAACATAACTCCTCTCTTTTTATTGAACTTTCAACATTTCTTAGTGTTTGAGCATAGATACTATGGTATATAATGAAAAATTAAAATTAGCCCTGGCTGGTGCGGCTCAGTGGATTGAGCACTGGCCCATGAACCAAAAGGTCGCTGGTTCAATTCCTAGTCCGGGCACATGCCTGGGTTGTGGGCCAAGTCCTCAGTTAGGGGCATGTGAGAGGCAACCGATCTGTGTATCTCTTGCACATTGATGTTTCTCTTCCTCCCTTTCTCCCTCCCTTCCTCCCTCTCTCTCTAAAAATAAATAAATAAAACCTTAAAAAAATTAAAATACTTAGGTTTTAATCATACTTTAATGTTGTCAGAACATGTTTATATAATTTTATTTGATTATATCATAGGTGGCAACACAAGGCCCGAGGGCTGAATCCGGCCCTCCACCTTGTTTTATCCGGCCTGGCACTTGTTTCTACCCGGCGGCAGGCCGGGCTCTCACTTAACTGTTAAGGAGTAGTTACATGTATACAGTCATAAAGTTACATTTGGCCCCTTTGAAGACAACCTTGAGGATGATGTGGCCCCCTGTGAAAATGAGTTTGACACCCCTGGATTATATGATTTACAAATTGAAGAAGTAAACAGAACAGGTATTATCACGGTCACGATTCCCAATTTACATGTGAGAGAAATTAGCTTCAGAAAGCCCGAGTCACAATGTTACAGTAGTTAGCAAGTGGTGGAAGTGAAAACCTGGTCTTCCAATTCACTGTCCTGTGCTTTTTCCATTATATCAATCTCTCCCTCAGACTCAGTCAAGAAACCACACACTTCCAGCCCATAGTATCTTCCTTGGATCTTCTATAGTGTGTAAGCTTGTATTATTTACTGGTGATATAGTATATACCACTCTGGTTTATAACTCTTTTTTATGTGTACAGATTTTTTCCTCAATAGTTGGTAAGGCACTTGAGGCAAGACCAAGTCTTTGTTTCTTTCAGCACTCTTTAGTACCTAGCATAGTACACTGAACGTGACTAATGGAGAGAAGGAGGGAGGGAAGGAGGGAAAATATGAAAAGATGAGTTACATAAATTAGTTATCAGCCCTAAAGAAAACGGCAACTATCTTTAGGAGTGTTATTTGCCAATAGAAAGCACAGTTATGTATGGAGATGGGAACCATGTAAAAGTTTGGAATATACATATGGAAGTAATGAGCATGGTTTATTGATGCTTGCACACTGGTAAAGCATAAGGTAGCACCAATAAATGGCAGCAGTGGTCAGAGAATAAGGTAATTCCCTGCTGAATAAAGGATTTAGGCACATAGATACATAGATATCACTGGAAGGAAAAAAAAATTTTTAAACAATAATGCTTTTGTAATTACAATGGATAAATAATTCAGTTATAATTGAAGCAATCACCTAATAGGCTTAGTATATGTAATTCTGAACTCCTAAGTAAAATATATTTCTAGGAATAAGATTATATTGAAAACACCACATTCAAAGACAATTTACATATCGGCATTACCTAGCACTGTGACAGGCACTGGACGTGGCTCAAAAAGGTAGGATATTGTTCTTGTGGAAACAAAGTATAAACAGGCAAAAATACAAAAGTATAATAATCCATTCCAGCTATACAGGGGAAAAAATTTATAACTTGACTATTCCCTAGGTTATCTTTCCTGTAAATTTTAATAAAATGTGTAATTTTTTCCTTCAAACCATTTTCATTCATTTGGGGTCTATTATCACTTCACTGGGGTTTGCCCTTAAAATCAGTATAAAAAGGATGGAAGGGAGAGAAGATAGAAAGATCTATCACATGTTAATAGTTCCAAGATATCCAAATTAGTTTATTTCTCAATTAGAACAAAGTCCGCATGCAGCCTTAATTATTAAGAGCATATCAGTTATTTTTAGCCATTGCTGTAGCAGCATTGTGCAAAATAAATATAGCTTTCTATTTTAGAGCTGATTCTGAGTCAGCAGGAGGTAGGACAAGAAAAGAAGATAACTATAATTTTATGCAAATTTATAAAACCCACATTCATATTGCTGGGTATTCCAGAGAGCTGACTTGGAGAATGGAAGAACTCTGGAATGAGTATATTAATGGAATAATGCTATTAATAAATAGTATAACCTACAGTGTTTGCCCTTGCATTACTCTGAAATAGCTGATCAATACAAATAATTATAATTTATTGCTTAACTGAGTGCCCAAACATTTTAATACATTATCTCTAATCTTTTTACACATCCTACAAGGTGGAATTATTTCTATCGCACAGATATAAAAAGTAGTATTCAGAGAGATACATAGGAAGAAGTAACTTCCTTGTTGAATCTTGTTAAAAATTTCCACCTATGAATCCAATTTGCAGCTTTGAAATTATATTTGACTCTATGCAATATAGGGAAATCAGTCATGAAGCTAATGCTGTTTTCCAACACTCACTCACATTCAATTGTTTTTCTATCCCCATTAAGACTCTTTCTTGACTTCTTTTTAATGAGTGGATTGTTTAAATAACATCTTAAGACTCTTTCTTGACTTCTTTTTAATGAGTGGATTGTTTAAATAACATCTTAAGATCCTTTATTCACTCATTCAGTCATTCAGTAACACTTAGGCTTGAGTTTTTAAAAATTACACTCATGTATGCATGGGTGTGCATGCATTAAAAAGTGTAAATTAATACACACAAAATTAGGTTTAATGGTGATTATGCCTGAGTATTGCAGGAATGATAGATAGTACTCACTTTTCACTTTATATAGACCTGCATTGTTTTATATTTTTCCAAAATAAAACAGTAATATTCACCTTTTGTAATAATTTTTAAAAACTCAGTTCTTAGTAGGAGCCAGTACTATGCCAGATACTGCAGTAAGTTCTAAAAATACAGGAATGACTAAGGCATGATCCATCTGTTTAAATCTGCCTGGAAGAGCAAGGGACGGCTTCATAGAGTAGGTGACATTTGAACTGTTTTTTCAAGTAGGGAAGGATGGAGGTGCTTCCCAGAAAAAGGAAACAGTATGTGCAAGTCATAAATATACATAAGAGCACGGTGTGCTTTAAAAAACAACGAATATGTGAAAAGGAGTGACATGAGACGAGTCCAAAGGGGTTGAATGGCATTAGGTCATGAAGGGCTATGTATAATATGCCAAGGAGTTAAAAAATGATAGACTAATAACTTTTTAGGCAGTTTAAACTTGTGTTTAGAGAAATCTCCCTGGTAGGAGCAGAGAGTGATGGGAGTGAGGAGGCAGTTAGAAGATGAGCTAGGAGGCTTTTGCTATAATACAGGGAAGAGCAGTTGAAATTCTGAACTAAGATACAGGTTCACACTCTAAAAGCATTTTTAAGTACAATCGGCAGAATTTCATTGACCAGTTAAGCATATGGAACCCAAGAATGACTCTGAGGATTTCTAGTATGATGGACTATCCTAATCCAAGTTCTCCCCCAAATAAATATCCCTAAACAAATGCTTTCCTTACATCAGTTTGCTGGTTAAAAACTTACACTTACTTAGTAGAGGCTATCAAGGTTTCACATCCAGTAGATCTGCCTTCTCCACCTAATCTTTTCTCTCATTAAATTGCACAAAGACCCACCGAGGTGACTTTCACTTATTTCTACTTCATTATCTTTGTGTGGTTTCTCTATTTTAATTAATGTCTTCCCACTTACATATGCCAACTATCCCAACTATCTTCAACACCTAATTCATTCATTTATTTATTTGATAAACACTTGGGTTCCTATGTGCCAAATACTGTGCTAGGTCCCAGAAAGTCAAAAATGGGAAACACAAAGGGTCTCACGATCAATGAGCCTGATAATACAGCAGAGAAGGAGCAATTATAAAGATACACACTGGGAGTAGAGTGACGTCAGCATAATGACAGAATAAGACATCTGCTGTTCACTGCCCCCCAAAAGAAAACAATTTGGCGTCCATCCTCAGACACAAATGCCTCTGTGGGAGCTGTGGGATCTAGCCCCACATGCCAAGGGACCTAGGAGGAGTCTTGCCTACTTGTGCGTCAGGTAATAGGCACACAGATTTTGGCGGTGGCTATGGATCCTGCAGTGGCCCCAAAACCATCTACAGCCCTTCTTGTGCACAGTCCAGGAACCCCTGCAAAACATTTTCATCTTAGACAATAATTTACAGATGAAAGAGCCATTGTGGAAATCTAGTTTTCCAGCAGAGAACTTCCAGGACAATGCTGAGGTAAAACATGAGTTTGGACACGCTGGGGAAGGGAAGACAAACTGTTTGACTTTATGTGCACCACCCATCTACCAAGATGGAACAGCTTAGGGCCAAGAGAGATCTTCGGAGCCTGTGGTTTTTCCAATGAGGAAAAGTGAGAGCTTGTGACTGAGCGCCCAGCTTCCCGGCTGTGTGGAACGCGGCAAAAGGAGCTCATTTCTCTCTCAGTCCATCCAGAGCACTGAATAATGAACTTCAGGACTCCAGAGTGGCAGAGGCTGATAGAGTGCCAGATAGAATTCTCTAATGGCACTAAAGGGATTAGGATCACACTGTGCTGTGGACTCCATCAAGAAGCCTGCCCATGAGCTGCTGAGGATGCCTCACTCACAGGCCCCCTTAACTGGCCATGGTCATCCCCAGTGCTCCGTGCCACACACACACACACACACACACACACACACACACACCACACACACACACACACACACACACACACACACACACCGTGTCTCGCTCCCCATGCACAGTTCTGACAATAGCCCTGAGAGCAGGACCTGGCACACAGCCAGTGAACACACAGAAAGCCAGCCAGGCTGAAGGCCAGAGAGAGTCCATAGTTAAGCTTTAGCACCATTTTTGGAAAAACGAAAGGTAAACTGTCAACATTCAACCTGGAGTGTTACAGGGAAGACAGAAGACATACAAGCTTAAGAATTCTGCCACAAGAGGGAGCAAGAGGCATGGAGCCTGAGTATCCACAGAAGGTTTGGGAAAGCCTCTGAATCCCTAGCCGAGCTGATGGACAGAAGTTAATGGTATTTCTCTCCTAAAGGCAGTTAGTGGGGACTAGAAGAGGTACTACTGCAAATGCGAAGATGGCAATGCAAAACTTGAAGAAACGTGAAAAATCAAGGAAATAAGATGCCACCAAGGAACACATTCTTCTAGGAACCAATCCCCAAACACAGAGATCTGAAATTTACCTGATGAAAATTTCAAAACAGCTGTTTTAAGGGAACTCAACATGCTGCAAGAAAACCAAGACAATTCAATAAAATCAGAAAAACAATTCATTTTAAAAATAAACAGTTTAACAAAGAAATGCAAATCATAAAAAAGACTAAAACAAATTCTTGAGCTGAAGAATTCAACAAATGAAATACAAAATGCAATAGAGAGCATCAACTGCACATGGAACAAGGAGAAAAAAAGCTATGAGTCAGAAAACAAGAACTTTGATATTATCCAGTCAGAGGAGAAAAAAAGGGGAAAAAAAAGGAAAGAAAAACAGTGAAGAGAGCCTGCATGATCTATGGGATACGACAAAAAGAAACAATTTGCAAATTACTGAAATTCCAGAAGGAGAAAAGGGCGGAAGAAAACATATTCAAATACATAATTACTGAGAATTTTCTAAACCTTGGGAGAGATTTGTATATCCTAGTCTATGAAGCTCACAGGCCCCCAACTCAAAAAGATTGTCTCCCAGATGCATTATAATAACACGTCAAATATCAAAGCCAAAGACAGAATCTTAAAAGCAGAAAAAGAAAAGAAAATTGTAACTCCAAGCAAGCCCCAATAAAGCTATCAGCAGATTTCTCGGAGAAAATGAAGTGATCTAGTCACAGTGCTAAAAGGAAAAAAGGTGCCAACCAAGATTACTCTACTGGGAAGAGTTGTCCTTAACGAAGTAGACTTCCCCAGACAAATCAAAGGTGATGGAGTTCATCACTAAAGAGCTGCCTTACGGAAAAGCTGAAATGAGTTCTTCAAGATGAAACAATATTATGTTTATTAGTAACATGAAAATATCCAATACACTGGGGTAAAGGTAAATTTACAAATCAGAATACCCTAAAACTGTAATATATATGGCACATGTTAATCACTTAAATCCCATGTAAAGGTTAAAGGACAAGATTACTAAAAACTATAACAACAATTATTTGTTAATGAATATAAAATATAAAAAGAGGTAAATAGTATCAAAACATAAAAGGCAGGGAGATAAAAGGGTAGAGTTTTTCTATGCAATCAAAGTTAAGTTGTTATTAGCATAAAATAAACTTATATAAGGTGTTTCAAATAAGCCTTAAGGTAACCACAAGCAAAAACTTATAATACATTCACAGAAGATAAAAAGAAGGGAATCAAAGCATATCACTATGCAAAACCATCAATTCATAAAGGAAGCAAGAGAGAAAGGAACAAGGAAACTACGAAACAGCAAGACAATAATAAAATGCTGTAAGTAAGCCCTTGCCTATCAATAAGTACTCTAAATGTAAGTGGATTGCATTCGCCAATGAAAAGACATAGATTAGCTAGATGAATTTTTAAAATATATTTTATTAATTATGCTATTACACTTGTCCCATTTTTTTCCTCCCCTTTATTCCCCTCCACCGTGCACCACCCCTCCCACCAGCCACTTTAGTTCATGTCCATGGGTCGTACATATAAGTTCTTTGGCTTCTCCATTTCCCATACTATTCTTAATCTCCTCCTGTCTATTTTGTACCCACCATTTATGCTTCTTATTCCCTGTACCTTTTCCCCCATTCTCCCTCCTCCCTCTCCCCCGCTGATAACCCTCCATGTGATCTCCATTTCTGTGAATCTGTTCCTGTTCTCGTTTGCTTAGTTCATTTTTGTTTTGGGTTCAGTTGTTGATAGTAGTGAGTTTGTTGTCATTTTGCTGTTCATATTTTTGATCATCTTCTTTTTCTTAGATAAGGCCCTTTAACATTTCATATAATAAGGGCTGGGTGATGATGAACTCCTTTAACTTCACCTTATCTGGGAAGCACTTTATCTGCCCTTCCATTCTAAATGATAGCTTTGCTGGATAGAGTTATCTTGGATGTAGGTCCTTGCCATTCATGACTTCATATACTTCTTTCCAGCCCATTCTTGCCTGCAAGGTTTCTTTTGAGAAATCCGCTGATAGTCTTATGGAAACTCCTTTGTAGGTAACTCTCTCCTTTTCTCTTGTTGCTTTTAAGATTCTCTCTTTATCTTCAATCTGGGTAATGTAATTATGATGTGCCTTGGTGTGTTCCTCTTTGGGTTTCAACTTTTTTAGGACTCTCTGGTCTTCCTGAACTTCTTGAAAGTCTATTTTCTTTGCCAGATAGGGGGAAGTTCTCCTTCATTATTTGTTTAAATAAGTTTTCCATTTCTTGCTCTTCCTCTTCTCCTTCTGGCATCCCTATGGTTCAGATGTTGGGACATTTAAAGCCTTCACTTTTTCCTCTGTTTTGTGATCATATAAAAACATTTCTGTAAGCATACTGATTACCAGTGTTTTGAACTCTGCATCTGATAGGTTGGCTATCTCCTCACCACCTAGTTCTATTTTTGGAGCTTTGATCTGTTCTTTAATTTGGGTCATATTTTTTTGTCTTGGCACACCTGTTACATAGTAAGGGGCATTGTCTTAGGTATTTGCCAGGGTGGGGCAACCCACATCACTACGTTATGGTGCTATATTTGGGGGAAGGGTCTGAGAGGGAACAATGCCACTTGCTTGCCTCTTGGCTGGCTTTTAGTCACTCCCTCTGCTACTCACAAGCAAATTAGGCCTTTCTGGTGCTGATTCTCCAGTGGATGGGTCTGTGTATGTTCTAGGACCCTGTGGTTCTCTCCAATGGACTGTCATGTGAGATTGGGAGTTTCTCCCGCCACCTCAACCCCCAGGGGTTTTTACAGTTAGAGGTTTTGAGGCTTTATTTCCCCGCACTGGAACCCTGGGTTGCATGGTCTGTCTTGCTCCCCAGTTGTTCCTCCTGGTTTATCTGCATGCAAATGTGGGACCACCTGGTCTGCCAGCCGTTGCCTCTCCCGCCCATCCTCCAGCTGCCGCCTTGCCTCGAGTCCTCTTCACCCCAGCTGTCCATCTCCACCCCTCCTACCAAGTCTGGGTGAATGTTTCTTCTTTAACTCCTTAGTTGTGAGACTTCCATACAGTTCAATTTTTTGGCAGTTCTGGTTATTTTTTGTTTTTAAATTTGTTGTGTCCTTCTTTTGGTTGTGCGAGGAGGCAATGTGTATCTGCCTATACCCTTGGCCTGAAGTCTGATGAATTTTTTTGTTAAAGAGGCTTCTGTATGCTGCCTACAAGAAATTCACTTCAGCCTTAAGGATATGCATAGGTTCAAAGTGAAAGGATCAAAAAGTGAAAACCAAAAGAGAGCCGGGGTAGCTAGCTATACTTAATACCAGAGAGAGTGGACTTTAATTCAAACACTGTAACAAGAGTCAAAGAAGGGCATTATATAATGATATAATGAAAAAGGAATCAACTCTTCAAGAATATGTAACAATCTTAAATATATATGCAACCAACATTGGAGTATCTAAGTATATTAAACAAATACTAACAATTCTGAAGGGAGAAATAGACAATAAAATAGTGGTACAGAACTTCAGATACCACTTTCAACATAATAGGTAGATCTTCCAGATAGAAAATCCACAAGGAAATGTTGGATTTGAACATACTTCATGACCAACAGACCTAACAGATATATACAAAACACATCAATCCACAGCACAAGAATACACACTTTTTTAAAAAGATTTTATTTATTTTGAGGGGTTTTTGCCCTTGGTTTTTCACTGAAATCACTGAAACTAGGAGCTGATTTTAGAGGGGATGGAGAAAGAGAGGGAAACATCACTGTGTGGTTGCCTCTCTCATGCTCCCTACTGAGGACCTGGCCCACAACCCAGGCTTGTGCCCCAACTGGGAATCGAACCCGTGACCTTTTGGTTTGCAGGCCAGCACTCAATCCACTGAGCCACACCAGCCAGGGCAGAATACCCAAACTTTTTAAAAGCACTCAGAACATTGTCCAGGATAGACCATATTAGGACAAAACACAAATCTTAGCAGATCTAAGAATGAAATTTTAACAAGTATCTTTTCAGACCACAATACTATGAAACTAGAACTCAATAGGAAGAAAACTAGAAAATTCACATAGATTTGTAAATAAACAACACACTCCTGAAAAACCAAGGGTCAAAGGAAAACAAAAGGGCTATTTTAAAATATCTTGAAGTTATCAAAAATGGAACCAGTTCTAAAAGGGAATTTTATAGTGATAAACATGTATTAAGACAACAGAAAGACTCCAAATAAAAAACCTAACTTTACACCTAAAGGAACCACAAAAAAGAGGAACAAACTAAGCCCAAAGTTACTAGAAGGAAGGAAATAACAACGATCAGACCAGAAGCCCTGGTCTCAGTGTGGCTCAGTTCTGGTCTCAGTGTGGCTCAGTTGGTTGGACATCATCCCACAAAGTGATAAGAATTGCCAGTTTGATTCGCGGTCAGGGCACATGCCTGGGTTACGCGGTCAGGGCACATTCAGGGGCTTGTGCAAGAGGCAACCGATCGATGTTTCTCTCTCACATCGAGGTTTCTCTCCCTCTCTGTCTCCTTTCCTCTCCCTCTCTCTAAACATAAATAAAGTTTTGGGAAAAAAAAGGTCAGACCAGAAATAAATGAAACACAGCCTGAAAACATTTGGTTTTAAAATCACTGAAGGTAGGAGCTGATTTTTAAAAAGAAATTCAAAATTGACAAACTTATAGCTAGACTAAGGAAAAAAAAGACACAAATAAATAAAGTCAGACATGGAAAAGAGCTATAACCGAAACCACAGAAATGCAAAGGACCGCAAGACTACTGTGAACAATTATACACCAACAAATTGGATAACCTAGAAGAAACGGATGATCTGGACATAGAGCCTGAAGAAACAGAAAAATTAGAACTAACCAATAGAAAGAAGATTGAATCAGTAATCAAAATTCCCCCACCAAAGAAAAGCTCAGGACCAGATGGTTTCCCTGGTGAATTCTACCAAACATTTAAAGAATTAACAGCAATCCTTCTCAAACTTCCAAAAAAAAAAAAAAAATTGAAGAACAGGGAACACTCTAAAACTGCAAAAGAAAACTACAGGACAATATCCCTGATGAATATAAATGCAAAAATCCTGAACAAAATATTAGCAAGCCGAATTCAACAGCACATTTTACAGATCATACACCATGATCAAGTGACATTTATTCCTGAGATGCAAGGATGGTTCAAATACACCAGTCAATAATTGTGATAAGCCACATTAATAGAACGAAAGATAAAACTCAGGATAATCTCAACTGTTCTGTGCAAAAAAAATTTGGAAAAAAGCCCTGGCTGGCGTAGCTCAGTGGATTGAGCGCGGGCTGGGAACCAAAGGGTCCCACTTCGATTCCCAGTCAGGGCACATGCCTGGGTTGCAGGCCAGGTCCCCAGTGAGGGTCATGTGAGAGGCAACCATACATTGCTGTTTCTTTCTCTCTCTTTCTCCCTCCCTTCCCCTCTCTCTAAAAATAAATAAATAAAATCTTAAAAATTTTTTTTTAAAAATACAACATCCTTTTAGGATAACATCTATCAGCAAATTGAGTGTAGAAGGGACATTCCTTAATACAATAAAGACCATACATGACAAGCCCTCAGCTAACATCATACTCAACAGTGAAAGTTTGAAAGCTTTTCCGTTTAGATCAAGAATAAGACACGTCTACTCAACACAGTAGTCCTAGCCAGATCAATCAGGCATGAAAAAGAAATAAAAGGAAAAAAATGGAAAGGAAGATGTAAAATATTAGTTTGCAGATGATATGATCTTGTACATAGAAAAATCCTAAGGACTCCTCCAAAACACTGGTAGACTAATCAACAAATTCAGTAAAGTTGCAGATATAAAATCAACATGCAGAAATCACTTGCATTTCTACACACTAATAACAAAATATCTGAAAAAGAAATAAAACAAACCCATTCACAAGAGCATCTAAAACAACACGGGGGGGGGGTGTAAAAATAGGTATACAGTTGTGAGGACATGAAACCCAGCACTTATTCATGCGTTCTTATTATTGTGTTACTTTCCATACAAACAACTACTTTTGCCCACCCCTGTCAAATACTTAGGAATAAGTTTAACCACAGTGGTGAAAGGTCTGTAAAGTAAAATCTGTAAGACTTTGAAGAGATTGGAGAAGACACAAATAAATGGAAAGCTGTCCTGTGTTCATGGATCAGCAGAATATCGTTAAAATGTTCACACCACCCATAATCATCTATACATTGAGAGCAATCTCTTTCAAAATTCTAATGTTGTTTTTTACAGAAATATGAAAAAAAATTCATATGGAACAACAGAAGATCCTTAACAGTCAAAGCAACCCTGAAAAAGAACAAAGCTGGATGCATCCTACTACCTAATTTCAAACTATACTACAAAACTATATTAATCAACAGTATGGTACTAGCGTAACAATAGACATAGACCAATGGAAAAGATCAAGAGCCTATACATGAATCTTTTCAATATATGATCAACTAAAATTTGACAAGGGAGCCAAGAGTGCTCAGTGGGGACAGTATCTTCAATAAATGGCACTGGGAAAACTGGATAATCATATACACAGGAATAAAATTGGACCCCTATCTTATACCACTCACAGCAATTAACTCAAAATGGATTAAAGGCTTGAAAGCAAGACTTGAAATTGTAAAACTCCTAGAGATCTAAACCTAGAGAAAAACCTCCTTGACATTGTTCATGAGGAGAGGTTGGTCAAAAGGTACAAACTTCTGGTTATACGATAAGTAAGTTCTGGGGATCTAATTATAACATGGTGTACATAGTTAACAATACCATACTGTAAGCTTTAAATTGCCGAGAGTAGATCTTAAATATTCTCATGACAAAAAACAAATGGTAATTAAGTGAGGTAATGAAAGTGTTAACTAACACTACAGTGGTAATAATTTCACAATATATACATGTATATCAATGCATTGTACACCTTAATTACACAATGTTTGTACATAGCTTGTATCTCATTACAGCTTGGGGAAAAATATGCATACTGAGTGTTATAGCAGTACGAATGAGGAATACTTATTTCCTCAACAGTTAAGGAAAAAGAAACAGGAAATTAGTTTTTTCATGGATTGAAGAAGAGTGCATTTTAGGCAGAATGAAGAGTTTGACCAAACTCTGAGAATGAGGAGCACAGGGCTCTGAACTGGCAGTGGAAGAGGTTGGGGCCAACGGGAACTGCAAGGAGTTTGGTCAGGGGCAGGGGGTGGAACATGAGTCTGGAGACGCCATCCAGGTCAAATCAGCAGAGTTGTACATAATTAGTACTTTACTCTGCTGGTTGATGATTTAAACAAAAGGAACAAACTGAAGGATCCACAGGACCCTGACATATAAATCTGATTTTGGTTCCTAAAATAGAAGTGTAGGATCCAAAGGCATTAGCATCTCTCTTCTTTCTTTTCTAGACCCCTCTGCAAAACCACTGCTGTGGCTCTGGGAGCTATTTAAAAAAATTCTAACTGATAACCTACAAAGATCAGATTTGAGTTACATGAAATCCTCCGACATTTCATGGATGAGGAATTTCAGGGCAGACTGATGGCAGAGAAGATAGGGGGTTGTAGCAGCGCTGCATTCAAACAATGAAGAGGGAAGGATTTCTGTTTTCAGACACATGGTCCTACTGAGAATCAAAACTGGAAGAAATATAAAAATTGTAATTGAAAAGGTATGAGCTTATTTCAGAAGCCATGAGACTCTCAGAGGTAATGTCTGAGTACTTACACTTATTTATCTCCTGGAGTACAGGCTAGCGGCTGAGAATTTTGACTTAGCACAGGCAGGAGGCCACTGTTGTGGTTACACAGTACTGGAGTGACAAAACTGGAGACCTAAGGACTTCCAACATACAACTAGTTTTCTCCTCAAGATGTGTGCCAGAGACTTAAGCTTTGTTGGTCAGGAAGCTAAAGAATGAAACTTTGCAAACATAGTGTAATTTTCTGATGTCTCACGGTGTTGAGAAGACAAAAGCCTGTTTATTAGAGATAAACATTTTTTTAAAGATTGTATTTATTTATTTTTTAGAGAGAGGGGAAAGGAGGAAGAAAGAGGGGGAGAGAAATATCGATGTGCAAGAGAAACGCCAATCAGGTGCCTCTTGCAAGCCCCCACCCAGGTGCCTGGCCTGCAACCCAGGCATGTGCCCTGACAGTAATCAAACCTGTGATCTTCTGGTTTGCAGAACAATGCTCAATCCACTGAGCCACACCAGTCAGAGCAAGGAAAATTTCTAAATGGGCAAGCTGGTCACTGTGCCAGTAAGACATCAACATTTCATGTGTGGGTATACTATGTGTGGTTGCCCAGTTTTGACCTCAAAGTCTTTAAAGCAAAAATCAATTAATAGACCATTTCACAATCATGAAGGAGAAACGTAAACATATCACTCTTTAATGACTGTGAGAACAAATATTGTGAACACGATAAACTAGATCTAATTGACATATATATAAATACTATACTTAATAATAACAGATTTATATTCAAACACAAATGAAACATTATCAAAATTTACCACATGCTAGGTCATGAAGCAGGCTTCAACAAATTTCAGACAACTGAAGTATAATTCAGATTATGTTTTTTGGCCATAGAGAAATTAAGCTAGAAATCAACAGCGAAAAATATAATTTAAAAAATCCAACTGTCTAGGAATTAAACAATATATTTCTATTACTCAAAGGTAAATAGAAAAATCAAAACAGGGACTAGAAAATATTTTTAACTGAATGATAATGAAGATTTATCTCAAAACTTGTAGGATACTGCTAAAGCGGTGCTTAGAGAAAACATGTAGTCTAAAGACATAGGCTAAAATTATGTTTAATCTCAAGATGCTAAAAAATAAGTTAAACACTCAAAACTAAAGAAAATTGCATATAGAAGTCAATGAATTGGGAAACAAATGTGCAGTAGAAAAATCTAAAACTCAAATGTTGATCCTTTGAAAGATTAATAAAATTTACAGTCCCCTAACAATCAAGAAAAAAACATAAGCGGTATGACTGTATGTATCAACTCTATGCCAACTAGATAAAATACACAAATGCCTTGAAAAACACATCAAAATCAAGAGTAACATATAAGAAAATGTGTCTAATTCTGTATATATTAAAGAGAGAGAGAATATAAAATCTCCCCAAAGAAAACTCTAGGCCTCTAGGCACGATGGCTTCAGGATATTTTTCAAAAAATTGGGAAAACAAATCTTAACACAAATTCTTCAAGAGAATAAAGAGGGAGTATTGCCCAATTCTTTTTATGCGGCCAGCATACTCTGAACTATCAAATGTGACTGGGATATTCAAGAAAGGAAATTATTGACTGACTTTTTTCATGAACACAGATGCAAAAATTCTCAACAAAATACTAGCAAATAAAATTGAGAGCTGTCCAGAAATGTAAGGATAATTTAACAGTTAAACATAAGTTAATACAATTTATACTATATTTAATAATGGAAAAAGGATAAAAGTCACAATAGTCAATATATGTAGAAAAAGCATTCAATAAAATTAAAAATGTAACTCAACAATAAAAATGCTCAATAACCTAAAAATAGAAGGGTACTTAGTAATATGAAGCAAACATCATATTTGAAATCATGATATCATGAAGTCATACTGAAATAATGAGTTCTCCCTCACAAATTAAGAGAGGATGTTAGTGATCACTATTTGTATTCAACAACACAGGAGATCATAGCTAATGGAAGAAGAAAAAGAAATGAGGCATATAAATTGAAAATGAAGATATTATTGCTATTTTGCAGGTAACATAATTATAACTGCAGAAAACTTTAAAATTCTACAAACATTCAAAAAGAGAATTTAACAAGGTTGTAGGATATAAGGTGAATATACATTGTTTTTCAGTATAGTAAGAACATTCAACTAGAAAACAAGATGAAAATAACTTTTATAATACGTTTAAAAAATTAGATGCCTAAGATTAAAGCCAGCGAAAAATGTGCAAGACCTCTCAACACAGAAGACTACAAAACAATCAGAAATTAAAGACAACTTAAGTACAACAAAATGTGGTGATGGTCTCAAATTCTTTTCCATGGAAAAGTGGAGAGCCATGTCACCTTCCCTTGAATTTGAGAGGACTTGTGACTGCTTCAATGACACAGAAGTGCCACTGTGTTACCTCAAAGGCTAGATCCTAAAAGGTCATGCAACTTTCTCCTCATTCCCTCGGAACATTCTCTTTGCTCTCCAGATGCTCCTTCCTGGAGTTCCCATGTTGTGAGACGCTCAAGCCCATCTAGAAAGGCCTTTACTAAGTGCTCTACTAGATGATACTTGTCTAGGTGCCAACACTGGCATGAGGAAGCCTCCGAATGATTTCACCTGCCAGCCATTTAAATCACCCCCTGCAGAGGCCCTCGGTTTCATGGAATGGACAAGCCATCCTTACTGTACTTTATTCCTAACTTTTGACCCAACAGAATCCATGAACATGAGTGTTCTTTTACACCTCTGAGTTAAAGGTGGTTTATGATTCAGCAACATATAACCAGAACAAAAGATGTCAACTTTACCAAAATTGCTCTATAGATTTAATACAACCCCCAATAGAAATCTCAGCAGAAGTGGAAAAGCTGATCCTAAAATACATTTGGAATCCCAAGAGATGTAAATAATCAAAACAATAACATAAAAGAAGCATAAAGTTGGAAGACCCATGCTTTCCAATTTCAAAAGTTAGTAAAAAACAACAGTAATCAATATAGGTTGGTCTAGCATAAGGCATAGGGATCAACAGAAGAGAACTGAGAATCCAGAAATCAACCTCCACGGTTAGTTGATTTTGACAGGGCTGCCAAGACCATTCAAAGGGAAAGATTAGCCTTTTCAACAAATGATGCAGCCCCATCTCAGAAGGCCTTGCTTAGCTGGCTGGCCCTCATCTGGCATCCAGGATCTTGGCGTTCTTAATATATTTTCATGTCTGCTGTGCTGACTAGACTTTTTAAATGTGATTTATGAGGAACAAATATCGGCTTTTCTTCTGGGAGACTAGAATTCTGAAGGGCAATAGGCGCCTACATGATTTGGCCCCCAATAAAAATCCTGCACTTTGCATTTCAGACAGACCTTCCTAGACAAACACTGGGCCCATGTTACTGCATGTCACTGGTGGAGGGAGAGTACACTCTGTGTGTCCTCTCCAGAAAGAACACAGAAGCTTGCACCTGGATTCCTTCCTACAGACTCTGCCTCATCTCTACTCCCGTCACTGATCCAACCAGCTGCGTATCTTTGCCGTGTGACTATAAATCTTAGCTGTAAGTATGACCATGTGCTTAGTCTCGTGAATTCTTCTACGGATGACACCCTGAATGCATGGGTGGTCGTGGGACTGCCAAAACAAGCGTACCAGAAGTGATAACACAACTAGTGTTACCTGTTCCCATATGTGTATTTATATTTAGATATATTAAGAGTTAGCAGTATATATACACAACTCACAGTGACCTTTTGCACTGAGATCTTAACACAGTCAATTATTTGGGGAAAGCATAGCTCAGAACTTGTACCAGTTTAATAAAAGCAAGTTCCTCCTGAAGAAAAGCATATGCCTCCCTATGCAACAGGAGAACATAACAAGAGTTAAAATAAATTTTTAAAGAAATGTTAACTAAATGTCTATTATACACAAATGCCCCCAAATGCTAGTCCTTTTAGGTGAATATTCCCTCTTCCTATTAGTTCAGTGCATTTCTAATTTCAAACCACATTCTTAGCACAATAGGACAACTGGAGTGGAAGTACCCATGTGACATAACACAGCTAACCGATATAGCACTATTAGGTTGTCACCAAGACTAATGCATTGCAACTTATCTCTACAACCAAAAACATCAGCTGTCCACGAGTTTTCACTTACCACCACTACCGAAAAAATTCCTGGTGAAAGTTTATTATACAGTTTAATAAGAGTTTGCAGGTATCACTCAGCCCCGCCCCCCGCAAAGGTAGAAATGACTGTGCACAGGATTTTTCACAAGTGAAATTAGATGAATCTCTACCTGCTGCCTTGTCTGTACCATGCAGATGTTGTAACAGCAAAAAAGATACACTATAAAAACTGAGAACTTCCACAAATAATCTGCATTACATTTTAGGGACTTAAAATTACAACTAAACTTCTTTAAAGAAAAAAAATTTAAGGTTTATCTATCTATTTATTTATAAAGAGAGGGGCAGGGAGGGAGAAAGAGAGGGAGAGAAACATCAATGTGTGGTTGCCTCTCACGTGGCCCCCACTGGGGACCTGGCCTGAAACCCAGGCATGTGCCCTGACTGGTAATCGAACCAGCAACCCTTTGGTTCACAGTCCGTGCTCAATTGAAGAAAAAAATTTTGAAAGTTCTGGTTTACAGTTAAAAGAGTGATAGAACTGAACTCTAAAAAATTCATATTTGTTGTTTAAGTAACAATCTTTTAAAACTTGTAAATAGAAGTTGTAAATCGAGTGTTGTATCTTAACAGACCAACTTCCACAATGTGAATACACTAAAGCTGTTTCCACGGCCATGGCTAAAGCATTAATCACGTTTTCCATGGCTGGTCCTAATAAGAATGAGTAACAACACTGGTGATTCTACAGCAGAAACCAAATTTTAAATCATTCACTGGACTGGACTTTGAGTTCACATCAAATTAACTACCAATAAATACACATGATATAAATCACCTCATGACCAAGAATTTGCCCAGTGTTTCCACTTTAAAATGGTCTCAGGTAAGTACTAGATTTATTTGCGTGATCACTTCGTAAGTTATATAAATGTCTAATCACTGGGTAGTACACCTGAAAATAATGTAGTATTGTATGTCAACTGTGCTTCAAGAAAAATTTCAAAACACAAATGAAAATACAGAAGTGTGAGAGAACAGGATCCTGTGAAACAATGATTGAATTGTGTGCAAAGATAAGCAGATCATTGTAATAAAATAAGAGTAATAAAAACCTACATGTGGTATTGTTTCTATCAAAAAGTCACTCTTTTAAATATTAACTCTTAGGGTTGCCCTTGTGTGTTGCGTTGGTGTTTCTCACTTAATATCTTTTGATCCTTTGAAATTGGTAAGTAGTGATTTACAAAAAAATTTTCTTAATTTTTCCTACCAGAGTCCATGGAAGGGGGGGCGTAGGAGATGGGGAAAATAAAGCAAAAATCAGTAATACATGATTTACACAGATATGTGTAAAACCTAGTTCAGGAAGCCTGTGCTTTTGAGAAAGTTGGGGCATGAGGGTGAGGTTGCCCTTATAACCTGTATTACTGATTGACTGTACGTGGCAATTACGAGAATCCCATTTTAATATAGTTTTCAACTATATCTTGAAGCATCCATGGCTTCAGTAGGATCCTAAATCTCCAAAAGACTAAATAACCATTTCCCTCACTCCAAGGAGGTCCTTAAATTAATGGTTAAACTATGGAGGAAAGCCCCTGGGTTGGGATATACAGTTATAAACGTTAACTAATGTACTCTTTGTTAGAATTAAGCAAAAACATACCCAAATGGCGATTTGACTGATCATTATGCCACCAATGAGCTCTGAAGATGTGAGGTAAGAACTTGTGCTTACTCCTCAGGACTGGCTGTACAATTCAGATGTAAGCAAAGGCAAACAAGAGTTAGGCAAGTTTCAAAAACTTTAATAAAGAAAAAAAGGACACTTCCAAAAATAAATGCCACACAAATGAAAGTTTATAAAAAAGTGAAAGATACTCATGAACCAAAACCCTTCACTATCAAAATATACTAAATACTAAAATCTAATGTTGTTGAGTGTTCAGATTCTGGGAGAATGTAGCTTATAATAATATAGCTAGTAAAGTAGTGTTTTTCATGATATGGCTGCTTGAAGACATCACTTAATATAATTACTTTTTAAACCTATATTTTCATAAACATCCATTTCACAATTCATGTAATTATTTTACATTCATTTATAAAAACACATTTTCTAACAATTGGTTATTCTGCAATTTAATGATAATGAACCAGGGTAACACGCTTCAGCGATCTAGATTCGCTGCTAACGACGACACCCGACCGGGATGCGGGCACACGGCTACCACTATCGCAACGGCCCGAAGAACTGCAGCTCTTCTTCCAAATGACACGCACTCAGGTCTGGCAACACGCTAATAATTAGAGATGCATTTTTCCAAAGTTCAACGTTAGAACTTTCAAGCTTTCTTTAAAATCTGCAAAGATAACCTGCTTATTTAAACTACTTTTAACTGGAAATATATAAAAACAAGAAGCATCATTTTAGAATTTTCTCTATAACTTCTACAGTCAAAACAAAAAAGAATGTTCTTTTTCAAACTGAAAGCATTAAAATTCTATTTTAGAAATTCTAAATTTTAAAATGTGAAGAAATATAATGTCGGCTATATCTAGACTGCTATTTTAATGAATTAACCTAATTATTCTTCAGGTCTATAAAGACTTTTCTTCAGTGTGGGTGACACTACCTTACACACACATCTTAGTATTTCAGTAAATAATCCATTTTAGATATGATCCAAACAAACCCTCCAAAATTCTAAATTTTCTTCTATAACAAGGGATCAGTGTATATCATCCTTCAGACTGACGATGAGTAAACAGACACAACCCTAAAGCAATAAAATTTATATAATTAATGGTGATTAATTAGCCAATCAACAGACTTCAGTCTCACAATTTGGAATTAATTTGCATGCAAAATTTTACATAGAATTACGATCCTTACTAATATTTTTTAATCTTTTTAAGTAATCAAGACAAATAGTAGAAAAAGCATTTTATTTATATGGAAAAGCTACATTAAGGTCTGTAAAAGGTGTCATGGTAATATGGCCTATACAGGAAAAAATTCAAACGTGAATAGCAACAAATAAAAGTTACATATCTTCCTACTTAGCAGTGCAATTAATTCACATTGCAATAAAGTTAAGTCAAGTATAACAAAATCAAAACAAGTGTTTCTCCATAATCAGTATAATGAGAATTACAGTGTAAAGATCATTCAGGTTTAAGAAATCTGCAACTGATCTACAGAATACCCTAAGACAAGGGAGACAGACAGTTAATTCATTTAATTATCAGCTGTTCGGTTTTTCAATACTGTTCACAGGGAAAAAAGTAATGACTTGACATACATGTAAATAGAATACATTTAGTCTATACAGTAAAAAAATACAAATTATAAAGTGAGCTAACAAAAATGAAATCTGAATACAGATTTATAAAACTGACGACAGATAGCACATACAGTATTTCTCATGTAAAAACATCTGGTTTCAGCAAAAAAATAATTTGGTTGCTTTTCAGATGCATTGTAGATCTTGTAAGATGAAGACGCAGATGTCCAAGTATCTTAAAAACCATAATAAATGTCTTTCTCAATGCATTGCGCTCATCACAGTCTTAAGGGTATTTTTGGGAGTTTGTTTTGTCTTGCTTCAGAAATACACTTAAAATGGATAAAAATCAAAGGATTTCATGGTACAATGAAACAGTAAACAGTGCTCAATTTACTGCTGATATTGAAAAAAACCTAGATTTTACAGTACTCTGGTATATATGAAAATTTTTTGATTTTACATTGCATATTTCTGAGTCCATTCTCTTGCGTGTCTGTTGTATCTGTAGGCATACAAAAGGAATATAGTAAATCTTTTTACATACAAATAAAATCTTTTAGAAGATCTATCTGTATAAAAAAGGATACTCTACCTTTCTATGCTTAATTGCAATTATCATATATATGTCAATTACTGGGTCACTGTGACTTAGCCTTATGCATAAATAAAACACAAAATTTAAGTGTTTTTTTAACTGATGGGTCTCTCTACAACCTATATGAAAACATACCTAAATTATAAACAACAAAATGAAAAAAGTTTTGAATAAAAATCTATAAAATGCAATGAGCATTATTTATAAACTGCAAATGAACCAGTGATACCAAGATGAAGCAGCTTAAAAACTAGGTAAGTTTGGGGGTTTAGGGATAACTTCTCTCCCTGGGAAAAGATAAGGAATATAATATCTAATACTTCCCAATTATCAAATTTTTTCATTTAAATTTACTCCCTACAATTACATATAGTTATTTCCTACCAAAAACATGACCAACTGGGTAAATGCAAAGCATGTAGCAGTAACAAGTAAAAAATTAAACAGCATGAGAAAAAGAACAAGATTTTTTGTAAAAAGACTAATAGAATTTAAAAAGAAAGGTTTACTCCACTGGGAAGAAAAACAAACTTAATGTTAAGTATAACAAGCATAACTAAATGAATGATTAAATATATTGGTAATACTTATATTTTGGTAGACTACAAAGAAATGTACCCAAGCAGAAATAAATAAAACACTTACTTTTCTTTGTCTGATTTATAGATTTGTGCAATATCTGGTACTAAGGGGTCATCTGGATTAGGATCACAAAGTAGAGAACATATGGACAATAAAACTAGATTTAAAAGAGAACATCATATTAGATAATGACCTTTCTTGTTTATACAATTGCACATAAAGAAAACAAAATGAACACATTAAATTAGACTTTAGACTGTAGCTGGTAGCAAGTATTTTTAATTTTTAAAATTATAAAATTACCAGGCCCTGGCTGGTGTAGCTCAGTGAATTGAGCGCGGGCTGGGAACCAGACGGTCCCGGTTCGATTCCCCATCGGGGCACATGCCTGGGTTGCAGGCCAAGTCCCTGGTGGGGGCCATGTGAGAGGCAACCATACATTGCTGTTTCTCCATCTCTATCTCCCTCCCTTCTCCTCTCTCTAAAAATAAATAAATAAAATCTTTAAAAAAAATTATAAAATTACCATACAATGTATATAATATAAAATTATTATAATGTTTAAAGTTTTAAGTTCTAATTGATTTTTTATTTATTTAAAATTGTGGTGCTGGCTGGTGTGGCTCAGTGGGTTGAGTGTGGTCCTGCGGACTGAAAGGTCACCAGTTTGATACCCAGTCAGGGCACAGGCCTGGGTTGTGGGCCAGGTCCCTGTGTGGGGGCCTGCGAGAGGCAACTGATTGATGTTTCTCTCACTCATCTATGTTTCTCTCCCTCCCATCCCTCCTTCCTTCCCTTCTCCCTAAAAATAAATAAATAAAATCTTTGGGGGAAAAAATGTGAACCTTGCTCTGACCAGTGTGGCTCAGTTGGCTGGGCATTGTCCCTCAAAAATGAAAGGTCGCTGGTTCAATTCTGGGTCACAGCACATGCCTGGGTGGTCCCATCAGAGTGTGTGCGACAGGCGACTGATTGATGTTTCTCTCACACAATGATGTTTCCCTCCTCTCCCTCCCTTCCCCTTTCTCTAAAAATAATTAAATAAAATCTTAAAAAAAAATGAACCTCTACAGTAGCTATTACCTTTCAACTCAAGAATCCTCTACAAAGTATTTTTGGTAACACATACACACATCCCAAATGGTACATAATGAAAAACTTTTTAGAACAGCATCCTAACTTTAGATGTCTCTTAGAGATACTTTTGTACTTTAATGAGAAAACTGTCCATTTTTTATTCAATAGGGTCCAGTAGAAATAAGGCCTGCCTGAGTGTGGTTGGTAGGGTAATGATATGGGTGTAATAATTTATAGTGTTAATTTGAACATTTCACCTAAAATGTCACATGATGTGCTTGAGTGTGATATTGTAATGTTATAGAATTACATGCTTATGATTTTGAAATAAAAGATTTTTTAATAAAATAGGGGCATTATTTGTGCCAGACCCTGTATTTAAATGCAGAAAATTTGTGTTTTAATCAAAGTAAAGCAATCAACTTATAGTTAATAGTCCAAAACATCTGGGCACTGTGTTCATGTACTTTTTTATTTTGGCTTAGTGATACAGATTGTGTACAAAGAAGGAAGATTTGTAAGATTGTTTTTAATGGCTCTTTTACTCCATTGTACATTATGTATAGTGCATGCATGTAAAAATAATGTGAATAGTTACTATATAACTTGAATATTTTAAAATATAGATGAAAATTCTAAAAGTAACTGTTTCTTGCCATATTACATCAAAATACTAATGCAAACAGCTACACACACACATACACATCTAAGTGAAAAGGAGAGAATGAGAACTCCATTTTAATTCATGCCACCACTTCTGAGTGGGTCCGTGGAATTTCTGGAACAACCTTCCATCTTCAGTCTCATCTACTTCGTTCCTTTATCTTTTCCTATTCTTAAATATCCACAGGTAAATTTATAAAGCAAACGTGATCCTTAGATGACACGGAGAGGGGGGTATGAAGGGCACTAATGTTATGACTAATATTTAATTTCTCTTATCTTCCATTGTACATTAAACCACAATTATCTGGCTCAAGTCTCCAGAAAGATTCCCAACTAAAGTCACAAAAAAATCAAAATAAGACATTTAAAAATACCTTTACTTTAGGTAGCAAATATAAGCAACCTTACAAAATAAGAAAGAGGCAAATCTCCTCATCTCCCCAGTGCTGATGCTCAGAGACATTAGCCCTGATTTCACCACTGTACACACAGTTCAACTGTTTTAAGATAAGGAAAAAGGAACGTTGACATTCATTTGAGTGCTGCTCACTCGGCAGGTGCACAGTGACCCTACGTGGCAATAGTTATAACCCCCGTTTTACATATGAGGAAAGTGAGGCTATTTGAATGTGTTCTTAAAGGACAGTTACCAGAAGGCAACAATACTAATTATTCTTTACAAAAAGCTACCAATGTCAAAAGATAAGAGCGCAACATCTGGAAGTCTGCCATTTCTTTTACATGTGTAAGTACTTAGCTGCCTATGCCAAATGAATTCTATTTTGTGATACCACTCCAGGAAAGATAGATGAATTTGAATAACCCTTTGACACAGAATCTTTCCTACCTATATTGGGTAGCAGCTAGGAATGTGCTGCCAGAGAGGAAATAAAGGCAGGGCCCTCACCATTACAATGTAGCAAAGAACTTAATACAAGAGACTAGAAACAATAGAAAGACATGTCTCATCAATGAACTCAGCTAGGTTTGAAAAGACTGCCAGGTGTCCTGAGCATCACCTCCTCTCTCCTAAGCAAAAATAGCATAGGAGAAAGGGGCATCCTTGAGACGGTGCTGGGAGAGGCAGCTTCTGTAACAACCTCACTGAGATTGCTAGGTGTCCTGAACATCACAAGCAGAAATAGTACAGGAAGGTGGGGTAGTTCTTGAGATTTTATGCTGGGAAAGGGAGCTACTGTAACAATCTCACTAAGACAAAGAGGCTTTACTAGCTGAGAAAGAAAGACTTTGCAGTTGTACACTACTCCCAAGGAGAAGCTAGCTAAGGTATATAACTTCTGATCCCCAGTAGTCGGTGTACTTTGATCAGCTAAGTGCCCACTTGTATCCTCAGCTCAGGTGTATAGAACAAACTCACCTAAATAACTAACAAACTTACTAACAATTTTCTTTCACGGGGCATTTAGACCAGTTGGGTGCCTGCCTACAGCTTTGTGCTCATATTTATTTCATAAATAAACGTGCTGCCTCATTTCCACTATACATATTTGTCTCTTGCCTGAATTCATGTCTTGTGAGTGAGACAAGGACCGAGGCAGGGGAGAGAGCCTCTTCACTCGGGTCTCTGTCCCCGTCCGTGACACACACAGTGCCCAGCAGTTACACCATGTGACAGATTTTCAAAAAGACACTAAACTCTGCATGAACATTTTACGTAAACATTTTAGGTCAGAAAAACTGTCATTCACAAATAACTGACCTAAAGGGCTATTACTTAACCTAACACTTGAAATAATTACGGCTGTATACTCTGTTTCCTATACCTTATTACTTTTTTTAAAAAAAATTTGTTTAT
This sequence comes from Micronycteris hirsuta, assembly GCA_004026765.1. Taxonomy (NCBI): domain Eukaryota; kingdom Metazoa; phylum Chordata; class Mammalia; order Chiroptera; family Phyllostomidae; genus Micronycteris; species Micronycteris hirsuta. Next base: position 27,438 of record PVJI01010709.1, on the reverse strand, counting down.
TTTTAGAGAAAGGGAAAGGGAGGGAGAGAGGAAGGAGAGTAACACTGATGTGAGAGAGAAACATCGATTGGTCACTTCTCGCACACACCCCAACTGGGAAGAGAACCCACAACCCAGGCAGGTGCCTTGGCCGAGAATCAAACTGGCGACCTTTTGCTTTGCTGGACGATACCCAACCAACTGAGCCTCACCAATCAGGGCTACACCTCATCACTTTTAACAAACTATAGAAATGATCCCTGAAAGTATAGTCTTTAAACTCCATCACTTTAAAAAACAAGTTACACGTTCACATTGCATTTATCGAAAATGGTTTTTTTTAAAATGTCCATAGATCCCTCCCTGAAACCTTCAAGAGAAACAATTTTCTTAAATCTTATAAAACGGAAAAACTACCAAGTTACTTCAGGGGCAGATGCTTCTAACTCAAAACAGTATTTTCCAACTGTCAGGTTCTCCTCTGTCAGAGGAACAAGACACGAATTAAGAGGGCTGGCACAGAAATGGTGCTGGCCAAAAAACCAAAAATGGCTTCAGATGTACACATCTGATAACTTATCAAAGAATAATGTTACAGTTTATTGGAAGTTAAGAATCCACATGGAGTACATTTCAATCATGACAATACTACTGATTATTCAAAGTTTGGAGCAGCCATTTTTCAACTGGTGTACCAGCAAGAGGCACACGGATGTGCTGCAAGAATATTTAAAACATGCAACACCTGACTACTCAGTCGGGAGCACTGACCTCCTTTCCCTTAGACTGTCAAATAAAATATGACAACAGCCAACACAACAATAGCTCTCTGGTGTGAGTGATCAAAATCATGAAGGCGGAGCCTCTCCCAAATGGAATTTATGTGTCTTTATCCTTACTCGTTTAAACTCCAGTCACCTTCAAAGTACTCTCCATTTCATGCAATACACCTAGTGAGACTTTTTTTCCACTGCTCAAAACAGATTTTGAGCTCTTTGATTTTGGTGCCTTTTAGTGCTTCTGCCACTTTTTCTTTCACCTCTTCCAAAATGTTTCCCTTTGACGACTTTTTTCACCAGAAAACAAAAAAAGTTGCTTGGGGCAAGACTGATTGGGTAAAGAGGAAAGGTAGGGCACAAAGGTCATTCCAGTTTGGGTCAAAAACTGCTGAACATTCAGCGCGGTGTGGGCAGGTGCGCCCATAAATAACCCATCATGAAATGGGCAAACACAATGAAAGAGTCTTTAAAAAAATAAATTCACTGGAGCCAAATGCAGCCTCTCACAACAATGCCAGCTGGTACACTGATACAGATGGGTTCCTAGAACACTCACCTAGTGGGAGAAGCCTGTACTACAAGGGGCTGGCCCTCCAAAAGATAATTCTGGGTTTTGGGGGGTGCCCCCTTGTATACTGATTTTTTTTGGTCGGATTGGCAAAAAATAGTATTTTTCGGTGTGCCACAGAATTTAGCAGTTTATGTATGCCATAAGATGAAAAGGGTTGAAAACTGCTGGTTTAGAGTAATATGTTATATGCACTATATTATTCTAAAGTCTATTTCACATATAAAGTGAAATATGTCTATCATTTTAAATCATTTATTATATCAGCCTAAAATGATATACTTCTTAAATGAAGTAAACCAGATGTAAAACTTTAATCATTATGTTAATAATTCCATTTAATAAATGGGACAACTGGCCTTAAAATCATATGCAGTGGTACCTTGGTACTCGTCATTAATTCATTCCAGAGCTCATGTAAGTGCCAAAGCTGATGAATACTGGGCAAGTGACAAGTGACAAAGCTTCTCCTCTTGTGGGGTGGCATTGTGACTCATACAAGTTCTAGCAAGTGTGACAAGTCCCCAGCAAGCACCGAGTGTGCAAACATTTTCTTCTCATCAAAATGGGACAAGTATAGGGTTTGACAAGTTCTGAAGCTGGTGAGTACTGGAGTATAACTGTATTTACTTGTCTATTGTCTCCCTCTTTTAAATATAAAGCCAAAACTAAAGGGTAAAATGTCGAGAGGCTTATCCCCAAATTTCTAGCTCTAACTCTTATTTCAGCATTTAGATTTGCCCACCAACACCCGCAACCAAGCTAACTACTAAGAGCTCCAGAGAATACATGTCAGAGTGACGAAAGCAAAACAAAATCAAAGGAGGAAGAAATACAGTAGATTGTTTTTAAAACTCTGGACCTTAATATACTTCTGCTGTATTTTTCCTGTGTCACTACCATCAACTATTACATATCTGATAAATGAAATTACCTTTTGATACAGTCAGAGCTGGTGACCATTGTGACCTCAGGATATCAAGGCAAATACTTCCATTACTGTTTATGTTTGGATGGTAAATTTTTGTTGTGAAAGCAATCTAAAACAAAACAAAACAAAACAAAATAAAAATATGACAATCCATGAACAATGAACAAAGCAGAACCAATCTACTTTAGGGTGAAATGTCTTCAATTTTATACGACCCTAGTAGAGAAACGTGTTCAAGGCAAACTGAATGAACATCAACTTTGTGCACACATAGTTTTAGCTACTGGAAATGGGAAAGCAGATAGTTCATTTTGCCACTCCCCACCTCCCACCTGCCCCAGCAAGAAACTGAGAAATATTTTTGGAGAGTGAAATCAGTCAGTCTGTAATAGCTGGTATGATTGGCTGAGCGGCACCTGAAGTAACTAACCATGGCTTTGACGAGCCTTCAAAGTAATCCTTTTATTAATTGGATTATCAGTGGCACCTGGTAGTGACACTAGGCTCTAAAATTAGGGGCTGACCTTGTCCTAGGGGAGAGTTGAGGGCCTTCAGCTTGTGACCTGTCCTAAGAAATCCAAAAAAAATCCTAATCGTCCACAAGCATTGTGGTGATATTGTTTCATATATAATGTTATTAAAGTGTTCTTTAAAATCTAAAAGGATTATTTCCTGTACACTGTCTCTCTTGGAGGCGTGCCCCCACCTTTCCCTCCCCGCCCCCCAGGCCAGTGACCTTTGCCTCTCCCTCTCTCAAGCTCCAGGAGCCCTTTCGCTTCTGTAACTTGTCTCCTGAGCCTACTCAGCCCAGCTGGTTCACTGCTACCACCTCCATAACTTTCTAAATAAACTTTCTCTTATAATTTGAAAAAACTAAGAAATAAAGTAAACAATTATTTCCTCAAAGACAGAATTTGTTCATGATTTTCTCCCTCCTGATATCCCCATCATTCATTTCCTCTTTAGACCTAATCTAAATTAAGTCGAGTAAGAACATGGTTTTATACCTCGTACCACACTAGATGAAGGGACTGTGTCATATTTTCTTTTGTATTCCCCAATATAACGGAACGTGGCAGGTATTTAATAAATACCTGTTGAATATAAAACTGAAAAAAAAGAATCAACTTTGGAAAGATAATCCCCTAAATGGAAAAGTCATATTCTTAAGCATAAAACCCAAACTACAGAAATCTAATGAAGAAGAAATGAAAGTAATGAACCTAGTTTATAGCATAACAGATACTGCCTTTTGTTTTTCAAATATAATACAATATTTAAGTAAGAAAGCATATTTCAGACTTAGTAGTTTTACAGCACAGTTGAACATTCTAACCTGTCCTGGACATCCTAAAAATATCTCTAGATATATCCCTGACATAGGAGTCACATCAATCACAAAAATAAAAATACCTTTGGTGGTTTAAAAGGATAGTCTGTCGGAAAATGTACAGTGAGAAAGAAGACTCCACCTTGATATGCGCTATCGGGCTGAAATTACAAAATAATGTGCATCAGTGTTTGATTACTACATTTATTTGGTAACCTAAAATGACCCCCGCCCAAAATACATCAGTTGGAAAAACATGCCATCATTTTGTCATAAGCTAAAATCATGTTGACATCATAGAATTTAAAACAGGGGGAAAAAATAGGAAACTCGCAGTGGTGTGACTTGCCCAAGCAAATCTGTTTACGAGTACTAATTTTTAAATCTCAGTACATACACACGACTGCTGTGAGAAAGTAGTAACTTTCTGCAGCAGTAATCAGGATTAAAAAAAGGCTGGGGCTAGTGTTTACCTTCTTATTTATGAATCTTAAGTTCTGATGTCCTTTAAGGGGCAAGAGTGGAGATGAACTAAAGAGAACACATCATGAAAACGACGGCTAAGGGGCACCAGCACGCAATGCAGACCTCAAACCTTCATTAGCAACAGTCAGTAAAATAATGTGAGAAATGCAAAAATGTCCCAGACAAAACTAATACATTCAATATTCACAGAATTATCAAATTAGGAATCAACAAGAGGAATTTAAATGTGGCCAGGTGTCTTCATGGCAAAGATAATTTTTTAAATTATTTTTAGGTAGCAAAATTATCTAAAATTATATTTTAATTCCTTTATATTTCATTAAAATTATCATGTTATATTGACATTTTGGTTTTAATAGCAAAACTGTCATTACTTCCTTTTAATTTTCTGAGTATATAGTACGGGACTACACTGTACATATTTTCTTGCTACATGTATTGCTTAATTCTAGTTCATCAAAAATTATAAGGAACATAGAAAACAAGTAAATTACAATTGACAGTCATGGTCTCTTTAGATCTTCAAATGATACTATAGAGTGACATATTTACATTATTAAAATAAAGGTGGTATGAGTAACATAATTGTAACCATTTGCTACATGTAATCACCTAAGAAATATTTTTGAAGGGATATAATTCAAGTGGTAAGGATGGACCTTTAAATGACAGTATTTTGAAAGTTCTTAGTAAATAAACATGAAAAACAAATAACCTGGACTCTTATTAAACATTGCTATTTAAATAAATATGCTGCATTTTACACTTTACAAGGTTAACTTAACAATTTAGTAATTGAGACACTTGCCCAGGACTCCCGCTCTGAAAATGCAATAATTGTTTTATTTTGTAAGTGAAACCCAAGGCAATACAATTAGGAACTCTGTGGCTTACTAGATAAAGCTTTTCTGGGAGGAGGGAGAGGCTGCTGCTCATGGAAACATGTCACTATGTTTCCCAGAAAGCAGACGTGAGCTGCCAGTGCTCATCCCATACAATCAGATTTTTGCTCATAGGAAGGAAAGTCGCATTCTAGTGATAACTGCCTCTTGGGTGTAGAAAGAAATAATCTTAAAGGTAATAAGTGCTGAGAGAAGCTACTCATAGCAGGTAATTTGGACTTCCGGACAATCCAACAAAACTAAAAGCAGCAAGCCCAAGAGGTAGCAAAGAAAGACCCACTGAAATCTTTTATCAGTTCTCTCTCACAAATAGGAAGAGATGAAACTTACTGCAAATTGGTACTTGTTACTTGCAGGAATTCCATTATTGGGTTAATCAGAATTATTTCCGACCTACTAAAACTCTTGATGTGAGAATAATGGTGCTTAGTTTTGAACAACTGGCTTTTCACGTTTAAGAAACACACAGCCTGGGTGCAAATTGTAGGTGATCCATTCCTGTGTGTAATGATCAAGGATTTGGCACAGGAAAACACGTCACAATGACCCTAGCAAATATTTGCCATCAGTGCTGTAGAAAATCATCACAAACCCTTTAATCACGTTTTGCTTCCTGAGTGACTCAGACACAAGAAAATTCAACCTTAGCCACAAACATCTGATCAAAGGTGAAATGGCAAAAATGAAGTATGGCTGAGGGGGTTAATTTCATATATATGAATCATACTTACAGGCCCCATAATAGTTGCTTGCCAGTGGAACACTGAAACAAACAAAGGAGTTTGGAGTCATTACCAAATGTTCAAACCTATACTGTTTATGGTAGCACGATGCTAGCAATAAAGCAAAGCTTACAGTCATCTCCCACGGGGCCAGCAGAGCAGTGAGCAGGTGGGTCACGTTGCAGATCACTTAATTCCTAAAGCAAAACAAAAATACCTAAGGTCAACTCTTTTTCCAGGGAAGCAAGCATAATAATCCATGAAGACACAAACTATCGACTTCACTTTGAAACCATTTTAGGCGGTTCAGTTCAAAATATAAAAACAAATTGTGTTCTGCGTCCCACTTCCCACTCAGTTTTTCCTCATTCCCCCTGGGCTCCTGGTCGCCATAGACAGAAAGAGCGACTGAGGGCTTTGTTCTTTTCTTAAGCTCCCAATTTGGCTTCATGATACAGTTCATGTGGGCTTTTATTCCTGAACCTTAGTTAAATGCTTTAGGCTTAACCTCTTGGCCTCAAAAGTATGGGGCGGTTGCACTGCCGCTGACCGCCTCATCACTACAGGAATCGGGCGGTCAACGCGATGATGCCTCTCCACTTGACTCCACCCAAGAATCACGGATAACCATGCTTAATATCACCAGCAGAAGACATACAAAGAGACAGCCATCCCAGCATTAGGAGAGATTCCTATCAGTGAAGTAAACCAAACATTCTTCCTTATAGGCAAAGAATTTTACATCCAAAAATTATTTATATGTAGACTAACATCAAATATTATAACTTTTGACATAATTTTGACCATAATTGTCTTTTTTTTTTAAAGATTTTATTTATTTACTTTTAGAGAGAGGAGAAGGGAGGGAGAAAGAGAGGGAGAAAGCAATGTATGGTTGCCTCTCACATGGCCCTCACTGGGGACTTGGCCCGCAACCCAGGCATGTGCCCTGACTGGGAATCGAACCAGGACCCTTTGGTTCCCAGCCCGCACTCAATCCGCTGAGCTACACCAGCCGGGCCATAATTATCTCTTATTAATATTCGGTATTGAAATATTTCGAAAATTGTAAGTTTAACTTGTCTTAGATTAAGTTCCATTAATATTGTGAATGTTCTCAAATATTAGCTTTTAATGGACAGAATAATAAAACACTGCATTACCATAAAAGAAAGAAAACAAAATGTACTCTGTCACTGACTGGAAAGAAGAGTAGGGAATAAAGTATCAAATTTCTTCATGAGAGAGCTCCTAACCTTGAAAAAAATTAAATGGGTTAAAATATTGTTTTTCTTTAACATCTCTAAGATGAAACAATTAATGAGTATTACTCTAGGCAAGGTACTTTATATAAGTACTAGGTGTATAATACATAAGAAACAGGTGTTACTTCAACGGGTTTATAATCTAACTTGGTAGAACGATGGCTCAGAGATGGTTATTTAAGGAACAGCCCAAAGGTTAAATGAAAACAAGGGAGAACAGTCAAGCCATATTTTGAAGCCTAGAACATTGATTCATATGCTCTTTTCTGCTCTCAAGGAAGCAAAGGAAGGATCATGCAAACAACACAGCTCTAGCGTTGGCCAGGCCTGGGAAGGTGTTCTAGTTTTACCAGAACTAGCTCTACGACTTTGGAGAAATTATTGGGTGGGCCAAAAAGTCTGTATGGTTTTTTTCTATAAAATAAAAGACACATTTTTCATTTTCACCAATAACTTTATTGATTGGGATATTCTGAGTATGTTGGCTGTCTCCTGCTATTGGCTTCCAGTGGGTAGAGGCCAGGGGTGCTGCTAAACATCTTCCAATGTGTTAGACTGCCTCACAGCAAAGATCTTGAGTTGGGAAGAAACTGATCACCTCCAGGCATAAAAGGTATAAATTCAATATAAAGAACGATATTTTAGGACTGAAGAACCTAATTTAGTTTGGAAGATCAGGGAATGTCTCTGAGGAAGAGGAATTTGAGCTAAAATCTAAGTGAGTGCAAGTTAGTCTTGGGAGAAATGAGTGACATTGTAAGGTAGGATGGCATAAAATGTAGTTGAAAAATAGACAGAGGCCAGGCAGAAAACTGAGAACGATGTACCCATGTAAGAATTTGGGGCTTCATACCAGTGCACTGGGAAGGGTTTTCAGAAGTGGCATGATCTGACTTAAAAGATGGCTCTACTGGTCTAAGTACTGAAGGGATTAGAGATGGGAAAGAGGAGCAACTACAAGATTAATTACTACAGGCAAAAAAAAAAAAAAAATAGGGGCTTGGACTGGAGAAGTGACAATAAGATAAAAGTGGACATATCGGAGTTATTACGAAAAGTCTGCCTGTCACAGGATGTGATGACGATTACATGTGCAGAGTAAGGAGAGGTCACAGATGTGTACACAGGTGTTAGTGGCAGCTAACATGATGTTTTACTGCCCTAACACGCCTCAGAGGTTAGGTGTGATTATACCCCCCATGTTACAGATGAAGAACACAGATGACATGCTTCACTGTGTGCTCACAATACTAGTATGTTAAGTGTGGAACTGGAATTCAAACCCTAGCAGTCAAACTTTTTAGCTTAAAAAATGTACAAGTGTAGACACCATTTATTGAGATGAGGAAACACTAGAAGACAAGTTGATTTGGAAAGCAGACATATAAAATCTGTGATCCCTGTAATAGCAAGGGAAATTTAGTTGAACATATAGGGCTGGAAGTTAAAAGAGGACTGGACTAGAAATCGGAAAATGACTGTATACACCTGGTATTTAAAACTATGGGAACAAAGTAAACATTTCATGGGAACATATGTAAACAAATACTGCATCAAATCTAAGATGCCACCCACTGTAAGTCACATCCCTATTTTATGTACCAATAATTAAGGAGGAATGCTGCCAATTAATTTTAAGACACCATCAATTATAAGATGCATCTGCATTATGCTGAGTGAAATAAGCCAGTCAGAGAAAAACAAATGCCACATGATTTCACCTACATATGGAATCTAAAGAACAAACTGAACTAACAATCAAAATAGAGGCAGACTCACAGAGAGCAGGATAAATAGCTGTTGGGAGGGTGGTGCTTAGTTGATCGAGCAAAAAGGAAAAAGAACTCATGAGCACAAACAGTGTGGAGATTGGGAGGGGGAGAGAGGTCGGTGCAGGTAAAAGAAGGTATAAGGGGATTAATGGTAATGGGAAAAAATACAATAAAAATAAACTTTACAAAAATAAAGTAGAAAACCATAATAATCCCTGAAAAAGTATAAAATAAAATTAAAGTGATGTCCGCCTTAGACTCCCTGCAATATGGTAATTATAGCAATGAGTTCAGTGTTCTGACAGTGATAAACAAGCCGAGGACACGGGAGGGAAAGGCTTTACTGAGAAAGCGATATGAGTGAAGGAACTAAGCCAAGTGCAGACTCAGGTCTCCTTCCTCCAAGTTTTCCAGTCTACCCTGGTACTTTCATTTTTGGTTTTGTTGCTGTTTTTTCCTCAGCTGGTGCAACGCTTCTCTTCCAGACAATTAACTAACAAGAATTAGCAGCTCCTTTGGTCCAGGTATAGTGAAACAATAAAGGGAAAGATTTCAGTCTTTGCCTTAGGAATAGTGGTTAAAAAGCCAGGCTTTGAGGTTCAAGTCCAGGTGCCATCACACTCTTGCCACATGACCTTAGGCAAAGCATATTTTCTCTCTCCTAATCTTAGTTTTCTTTCATGTACAGGTATTCCTACTTTCACCCATAGTTTTATGAGAAATGAAATTACACATGTAAAATATACAGCAGTTTCTGGAGTACAGTAGACATTCATACAAATATTAATATAATATAAAATTAATAACAACCATCCAATCCTCTAGTAGCAGACTATTTAACTAGTTTAACTATTTAACTAGTTTAAATGATCAGGGAAGGAGCAGTTCCCAAGTCACAGACAGCTCCATTTTAGAAGGACTGTGCTTTATTTAAGTTTTCTAATTTGGTTTTTAGGAGGCTGCTTCTGAAAACAGTCATCATGTGGAGTTTTCTAAACATTAGTGTAAATGGGTAAATGAGAATTTTTGCCCTCATTTTAACTAGAAAACTAGTTAATTAGAAAATACTGTCTCTATGGTGTAAAAAACTGTTAATAATTCACATGTACGTATATTTTAGAGATAATGTATATGTGAATAAATCATACATACACATACATACAAATTTACTTTGTTTATTAACAAAAAACCCCAAACTCTATTTTACTTAGAATAGCCTCGAGTCATGTTCAAATTTCAAATGTCAGTTATTCAAATCCCATTAAAATATTACAGAAAAATAAGTTATCTTGTTCTTATATTTTTGTGCCCTGATTCTACCACCTTGGTAAAGAGAACTTAGAGATAAGTTGACATTGAACATTGAACCATGGGACTCTGGCCACAGCCAGGTTCTTAAGTTGTCTGCCAAAAGCTCACTTGTTATAGGAAAGAAGCAGCTGATGGTACATCAGACATCAAACATTCTTAATAGTCACACTGACCATTACTACTAATAATGAGACTAATGCTTTGATGAGGAACTTACACATCCTAGACTCTTTAGGAGGGTCTAAATTTCTAATGTTCTGTCCCTTTGTCAAACCGTATCTCAACATATGCCATTATATTGTTTGGAAATAAGTAACTAAAACTACAGTGCATAGGTACAGACAGAATGACCAACAGAAACAAAAGGCACAATATATACCCGCCCTTAAAAATACAGATCTTGCCCTGCCTGGTGTGGCTCAGTGGATTGGTGCCACGCTGAGAACCAAAGGGTCGCTGGTTCAATACCCAGTCAGGACACATGCTGGGGTTGTGGGCCAGGTCCCCCGTAGGAGGCACTTGAGAAGCAACCACACACTGATGTTTCCTTCTCTACCTCCCTCACCCCTCTAAAAATAAATAAATAAAATACTTTAATAAATACAAATCTTGAATGTGAAAAAAGAAAAATAAAGAATTCTGAGATGTGCTTAGAAGGTAAAAATATAAAACGAAAACTATAACCAACAAGCCAAAGTTCCATCTTTTTTTAAAATCTTAGTCTGCTTAGCAGTGTACTTGTATTTATTTATTTTTAAGATTTTATTTCCTTTTTTAGAGAAGAGGGAAGGGACAGAGAAAGAAAGGGAGAAAAACATTGATGGGTTGCCTCTCACACTCTCTCAACCAGGGACCTGGCCAGCAACCCAGGCATTTGCCCTGACTGGGAATCGAACCAGTGACTACTTGGTTCATAGGCTATCGCTCAACCCACTAAGCCATACCAGCTAGGGCAGCCAGTGTACTTTTAAATAAGACAGAAGAAATCAAGGGCCACTTATACTCGTTAAATTCTCCCTTTTGGTTTACTCGAAGTTGTCAGAAATCCCCTTATCTGATTTATGCTTTCTCTGCTATTACTAGTATCCTCATTTATCAGCTTCTAGCATCATAGGCACATACGGAGTATCAAAATAATTTAGTGGTCCTTATGTTATTCCAGAAGGAAATGTTAGGACTAGTAATCTCTCCCACTGCTCCTCTCTCCACACTCCCTCCAAGAATTAACACTGAATTACATAAGTTGCTCAAGTCCATAGGCTCCTCATGAGAGCCACGACTTACCTACACATTAGTCACAGCTAACGGAAGCCCCTTCTAAAGAGTTCATGACACTGAAGCCCACTACACTAAAATCCAGGATGCACACCACAGGCAGCCTCCAATAACTGTCTCGCTCATCTCTCGGGGCTCTTGTCCACACCTTCATGGCCATGCTTTTCTCTCATGCTGATTAAAAGTAAAAGTTCTTAAAGACAAAATATTTAAAACCATTCATTTTAAGTACTATACTGGTGTGTGTTTCTTATAAAAGAAAAACAGTGTTTTGTAGAGAAAAAAATTAAAAGACCAACAAATAAGTAGGCAAACACCCACAAGACCATTACCCAAGCCAAATTATTATTAATCTTTCAGGTGACTTCCACCCAAGCTTTGGTGGAAAACAAGTATGCCACACACTGCTGGAAGGAGCATAAACTGAGATACAACCTTTTGGAGGGCAATTTAGTAATAACTGTAAGAATGAAAAATGCATATGGTCTCTGAACTAATTTCACCTCATAGCAATTGTCCAAATAACCAAACATACATAATTAGGAAAAACTGAGAGTAACCTAAAGGTCCATCAATAAGGGAATGGCTATATCATGAAACACTGTGCAGCCACTAATAAGAATGAGATAGATCTCTACATACTGACACTACAGAATGCTGTGTGAGCCCTGGTGTGTGTGGCTCAGTGGTTGAGTGCCGGCCTATGAAGCAAAGAGTCGCAGGTTCGATTCCCAGTTGGGAATCAAGCATGTGCCTGGGTTGCGGGCCAGATCCCCAGTAGGGGGTGCACAAGAGGCAACCACACATTGATGTTTCTCTCCATCTCTTTCTCCCTTTCTCTCTCTAAAAAATAATATCTCTCAAAAAAGAATGTTATATAAATATAGTTTTTGAGTGAAAAACATAAGTTGCAGTAGACTATGCCCATTAGATTCCAAAATATATAAACATACATGCATAGAAACCAAATTATCAACAGCAGTTATCTCTGGGAGTGGGTTGTCACTTTTTATTTATGTCTCTACATACATTTCAATTTTTGTACAATACTTTTGTAACACTTTAAAAAATACTTTATTCAGGTTTCCAGGCGTTTTAAAACCGATGAACTAATACTGCTTTTTCCACCACATATAAGCATCTTCTCTTTTCATTAGAGTATTTTTTTTAATAATTACTTTATTGTTTTTCAATTACAGTTGTCTGCATCCTCTCCCCTCCCCGGCCTCCCTCCTCCCCATTGGTTCTGTCCATGTGTCCTCTATGGTGGTTCCTGAAAACCCTTCTCCCCATAGTCCCCTCCCCCTCCCCCCTAGCTATTGTTAGATTGTTCTTAATTTCAATGTCTCTGGTTATGTTTTTCTTGCTTTTTTCTTTTGTTGATTATGTCCCAGTTTCATTGGAGTATTTTTTTTTAAGAAAAGACTGAGGAACCGTCACAGATGAGAGGCTACAGACACTGAAGTGACACAACAACTAAATCTAACATGCGACGCCAAACTGAATCATCAAACAGGAAAAGGTGTAAAAACTGGTGAAATCTGAATCAGGCCTATACTTTATAGTATTGTACATGTTATTTTCTTCACTTTGATAACTACACTCTGGTTATACAAGTTGTAAATATCAGAGGAAATGAGGCAAAGGATACATATAAACTTTCTGTTATTCTTGTAACTTTTTGGCAAAACTAAAACTATTTCAAAATAAAAATACAAAAGCTTTTTAAATACATTTGAAAACAATTCACGATTTTCCTTCCCCAATATGCTTCTTTTCCTGTGTTCCCTATATCTACTAATGGAATATGAATCTCCCAGTCACCAAGCTCAAAGTCTCAGCACTGTTTGGACTCTTCTTTCTTTGGTTCTTCATATACGCATATAGTCAGATGAAGAGTACTACAATATATTCTACTGCAATACCAATTACATCGTTTACCATAGTTACCTCAAAAATCAATTACATTTCAACAATAACCACTTCCCAATACTCTACATTATTTGCAGAGTAATCTTTTAAAAGCATGACTATTTCATTCTTCTGCTTAGAAAATTTCAGTGGCTCCTCTGGGCTTATTAAAGACCAAACTCAATCAATGAAGGTCTTTTCATGATCTTGTCCTGTCCTTACGCTTTCAATTGGGCTACCCTTCACAAACATGCCCGGTAATTCTCCAAATACCCCTGGGTTTTCTAAAACACTTTCAGGAGGTCTGTGAGGTCAAAATTAACTTCATAATAAAACTAAGATGCTATCTACCTCTTTCGCTCAATATATCATGAGTATACAGTGGCATTTTCCAGTTTAATGATGTGATATATAACATTAAGCAGGTATGAGAATTCAACTGTCATCTATAAGCCTGACTCTAATGAGATCTGAACGTGTATAAAACAATGCACCTCTATTCTTTTTTGGAAAATATAGTTGTTTTAATAAAAATTTTATTTAGGCCCTGGCTGGTATAGCTCAGTGGATTGAGCATTGGCCTGCGAACCAAAGGGTTGCTGGTTCAATTCCCAGTCAGGGCACATGTGTGGGTTGCATGCCAGGTTGGGCCTCCAGCAGGGGGCACATGGGAGGCAACCACGCATTGATGTTTCTCTCCTCTTTCTCCTTCCCTTCCTCTCTCTCTAAAAATAAATAAAAAACAGAAAAAACTTTTTATTTAGATTAATATGTAATAAGTTTATCATTTTAAAATTATAAATATATTTAAATTTCTGTTTTTAGTTTTCATGATAAAAATTAATGATGTAACTCATACAAACATCTCTGGGACCCTCAATACTTTTAATATAAGGGGGCCCCACAGACCAAAAAGTTTGTGAAATCTAGTATACTTGCACGTTCCCGTACACGGCTAAGTTTTCTGGCCTTTATAATTTTCCTTTTCCTAAAATAGCCTTCCTTCTATCTTCCTATGCCCAAATTTCACCTATCCTCTTTAACAGTGGCTGTTTTCTCAATGGCCATTTGAAAAACACAAGTTTTAGAGTCAGACCTGTATCAAATCCAGCTTTGCCACTGAACCTCACTAGCTGTGTGACCTTGGGCAACTTAGCCTCTTTGAGTCTCAAGTGCCTCGTTTGGGGGTATCACTGGTAACACCGAAGAACGATATGGAAAATTAAATAAAAACATGTAAGTACCTAACTTAATACCTGGCATGTGTAATAGATGCTTAATGAATACTAATTTCCTTCCTGTCTTCCTTTTCTACCAGAATATTTCTTATAAAATCAGGACTTTTACACATTTTATTCATGTTTTTCTCTACAATACTCACCACAGTGACTTTTTTATAACGTGTTTGATATATAGTGAAGCAATAAAATTCAAGGAATCATATAGCTATTTTATATTTCTATCTTTTAGAAATGTGAATTATTAGATTTGCCAATAGAATGAGAATTACTCCCAATGTAGATATGCAGATTGCATATAATATATAATAAAAAGAGTATCATAACAGGTATTAAGAGAGAATAATACAGGTCACTTAAAAACACTGGTGGCCTTTCAAATAAGAGCTAACAACACCTAAAAACTGAATCTCAAAAGAACATTAAACATTAAGGTATTAAAAATACATGCTGCCACAACTATTTTTTATTTATACAGAATATATGAGATTCTAGCAAAGTGTCCAAAGCCACACAAAATTTCTGTTAGAAATTTCTGTTTTGGCTTTTCCAGTGGCTATTTCAGTGAGTCCTCAAGACTCTAAATATTCATTCCATCTACATTGTTTATTTAGATACTGCTGAACTACTTTCGGGACACAGCTCTGCGCTGCTTTTCCTAGGAGCTGGGGGTTTGTGCTGAGCTGACCCAGTCTCAAAGTCAGTCACCTTCCAAGCGCTGGCTCTCCCTGGTCCGGAGCCGCCCGCAGGCGGAGCTGCAGTTGGAGGCGCAGTCTGTTGCCGCTGTTCATGCTCAACTGAACAGCTGGACTGGCTGATTCCAGCAGAGGCTTACTAAGCACTTCCAGATCCTTTCGTACAGTATTCTGATTTCATACCACCATCCCAACTATACACTCTCATGTATTTTAAAGGTTTAATCTGACTGTATCAGATTATGATGCTAATAAAAATCCTCCCAAGTCACTGGTCAGGCACATTTGTTGATGATTAAACTGGGACATGAAACTCAAGAACTAATTTGTAAGAAAATCCGTAAGATGTGATTTAAAAGGTACAGGAAAGAGGCCCTCTGGATTCTTAGAAGCTTAAAAGTACTTGTATCTCCAAGAAAATACATGTAAGAGTAGCTATAAGCCTCAAGGGTCATCTTCTGAATGTGTTCATTAAAGTCTGTAACGCTCTAGGGAATCCAGGAAAGTTTCTCCTAGGATAGAAACATGATATAGTAAGAAACTGGTATAAAATACTCTCCCTGCCACAAACTACCTTCTAAATAAAAAATAAACACAAATATGAAATGTTAAAAACTAAAGTTATTTTTTAAAAAAAGTAGTTATAAGATCTGGTAAATTCTGAAAAGCCACATGAGTTGCCTCAGAATTTATTTCCTATGCTACCCCATTAAACTTGTGGCATGCTACAATACTGCACTTAAATAAAAACAACCCTTACTGGTTAAAAGGTAGACTGTTGGAGCACGGTGAAAGTTAGTAATTTTGTATTTGCCAGTTATTACAAATAGCATCCAGGGCTGCTGCATTTTGTCACTCAGGCCGTGTGTGCCCACTCCAAGGGGGACCATTCTCACCAGCTTCAACGTGAGTGGGGCCCTCTAGGACTCCACAGAGCTTCATCACAGAAGGTTGCAGAGAAAAGAAATGGACAACATATTGTCCAAAAGAAACGGACAAACCCAACCTAGGATAGTATCACTTGTGAATAAACAAATAGCACTTCTGATGTAGAAGCAAAAGTGATAATGTTTTACATCTGAGTGGGGCATAAGCACTTATTTAAACTATTTCATCAATGTGTTGAAAATGGAAAGAAAATAATGGCAAACTTGAAATTCAAAAATTAAAAGTAAAGACAAGGACATTCTAGCAAAGGGAGATGGAAAATTTTTTTCAGTACATAGTGCTAAGTCAATCAGGTATCCATACAGAAAAATAAATGAACTTTGACATTCCTGACCTCAAATCACACATAAAAATCAATTCTAAATTCATCATAGGTTTAATATAAATGGTAGCACCCCAAATGGTGTGGCTCAGCTGGTTGGGCATCAACCCACCAAGCAAAAGGTCACCGGTTTGATTCCCAGTCAGGGCACATGCCTCAGCACGGTCCCCACTTGGAAGCGTGTGAGAGGCTACCTATCAATGTTTCTCTCCCTCTCTATCCCTTCTCCTCTCTCCAAAAAGAAAGAAAGAAAGAAAAGAAAGAAAGGAGAAAGAAAGAAAGAGAGAGAGAAAGGAAAAGAAAACAAAGAAGGAAAATATACGTACATATAAAAGGTAAAATGATGACACTTTTAAAAGAAGACAGAAAATATCTTCATGACCTTGGGGGAGGCAGAGATTTCTTAAGCAGGACACAAAGACCACTAATCAGGAGAGGAAAAAAGTGGAAAATTAGGACTTGATTAAAATTCAGAACATCTGTTCATCAAAAGACACATTAAATGTGTGAAAAGGCAAGCCACCAAATTAAGACATATCTGACAAAAGATTCACATCCAGAATGTTAAAAAAAAATTAAATTCCTATAGATCAATTTTTCAAAGGCAGACTTGAATAGGCACTTTATGAAAGAGACTATCCAAACAGCCAACATACAAGGCTGGGCAAAAGCAAGTTTACAGTTGTTCATACAAAAAAATCATTAACAGCCCTGGCCGGTGAGGCTCAGTGGATTGAGCACGGGCTGCGAACCAAGGGGTCGCTGGTTGATTCCCGGTCACGGCACACGCCTGGGTTGCGGGCCAGGTCCCAAAGTTGGGCCTGGGAGGCAGGTGATCAGTGTTTCTCTCCCTCATTTTTTCCCTCCCTTCCCCTCTCTCTAAAAATAAATAAATAAAATCTTTTTTTTAAAAATCATTAATAAATATATATAATTAATGAATAATAACACAAGAATAAACTCTGTTTCTCAAACACATAACTGTAACCCTACTTTGGCCCCACCCTGTAGCTATCAGAGTGGCTCAGATTCATTATCCATAAAAGAAACGCAAATTAAGACCAAAGTGCTATGCCTCCACATAGCTAACAGAATCGTTAAAAACGGGAAAACTGTAATAGCACAATCAATAAAATATATTAAGATATATTAAAAAAATGAAAAAGACTGAAGATTTTGCACAGCAAAGGAACCATCAATAAAAAGAAAAGAGAACTCACTGAATTGCAGAACATATTTGCCTATGAGACATCTGATAAGAGGTTAATATCCAAAATTTATAAAGGCCTTACAAAACTCAACACCAGAAAAACAAACAATCCAATTAAAAAATGTGCAAAGAATCTGAATAGACACTTGTCCAAAGAGAACACACAGATGGCCAATAGACATATGAAAAGACGCTCAATGTCACTAAATCATCAGAGAAATGCAAATTTAAACCACAGTGAGGTATCATCTCACGCCTGACAGAACTGCTATCATCAGTAAGTCAACAGGCAAGCATTGCCAAGGATGTGGAGAAAGGGGAACGCTCCTGCACTGTTGGTGGGAATCCAGACTGGTGCAGCCACTGTAGAAAACAGTATAGTGTTTCCTCAAAAAATTAAAAATGTAACTGCCTTATGATCAGTAATTCTACTTATGGAAATATATCTGAAGAAACCCAAAACACTAATTTGAAAGAATATATGCACCTCTATGTTCACTGCAACATTTACAATAGCGAAGATTTGGAAGCGGCCCAAGTGCCCATCAGTAGATGAATGGATAAAAATGCTGTGGTATATTTACACAACGGAATACTACTTGGCCATAATAAAAATTGTACCTTTTGCAACAGTATACAGAGTATTATGCTAAGTGAAATTTAATGAACAAAATAGAAACAGACTCACAGATAAGAAAACAGACTGACAGTTGTCAGAGGGGAGGGGTGCTGGGGGGCCGGGTGGAAAGGTGAAGGGATTCAGCAAAAGCAAACAAGCAAACAGAAAGAACTCTTAGACCAGACGACACGGGCATTACCTGAGGGAAAGGCGCGCAGGGGGAGGCAGAAGAGGGTAAAGAGGGGACACATGGTAACAGAAGGGAACCTGACTCTCGATGGTGAACACACAATACGTTACACAGCTGATGTACTACAGAATTGTACACTTGAAACCTATATAATTTTATTAACCAGTGCCCACCCTATAAATTCAATACAAATTTTTTTTAAAGAAAATGACAGAAGAAAGTACAAATGTTGGCAAAGATGCGAAGCAACTGGAACTCTCACACACTGCTGGTCGAGGAGGAAAAGGGTGACAGTGGACACTGAAGGTGCATATGGGAAAACTCCATGACCCAGAATTCTACCGCGAGGCACACATCTAAGAGAAACACACAGAAATCGTATCATGTATGAGACAGCTATCAAATGATGAAAGTAGTTATAAATCAACACATGAAAAGAACTTGTTACAGTAAACACATTGTGTATATGCACATATTTTGTGTGTGTGTATCTTTGTTTCATTTCTAGTGACTTTTAAATCTAAAATTGAAATATGTAGTTGATCCAATCCCCTTCTTCTCCTTTGAGAAAGAGTAAACATCAAACAAACCAACCTTATACCTAAACAGAGATCAAGCAGTAATTATCATCAAACCAGAGAAAGTGTATACCCAAGACAAAAGCAACCTGCATCAATGAAGTGATTTTCTTTTCCATTGTGATTAATACTCAAATAAAAAAACTACTGTATAACATGCATCCACGTTTTTGGCCCAAACTTTCAGAAAAAAAAAACCAAACTTTCATTTTAATTTTTTAATTCAATTATTTATATTTAGAAACAAAACCAACTATCATATTCTAGGGTATTATTCTGTATACAGATAGTATTACTGCTTTCTAGAGTTATACTTTTAACTAGAGGCATAAATAAAAGAATTAAAAATACTTATATAGATACAGAATTGCTACTATGCCCGCATAATACGCATCCTTATTTTCCCCCAAAAAACTGGGCAAAAAAAGTGTGTATTATACACAGCAAAATATACTATTTAGGGTATCTAAATTAAAAAAACATATGATATAGTAAGCAAAGGTAGACTATAAGATATTATCCCTATATTAGAACTGAGACTGTAAGCACTGTCAGCCCACAGAAATGTGTACTTAATGGACTATTCTAGTTCAGATTTCTGTAACCAACTGAACACAAAGAAAAGTACTGAAAGGTCTGAAACTGAATTTTAAATTGGCACAGATGGCACGTTTATAACACCCCCACAATATGCTGAGTGTTCTCCATAAAACCAACCTAGACACAGTTCCTGCCTCTAGGGGCCTTAAAATCTAAAAGTAGATGAGGCAGTCTAATTCAAAGAAAGTAAACAAATAAAAGGAAACAAAGAAGGGAATGTAAGAGAAGAGAGGCCTGCATTAATCTCTCGGCTCCCGGAAGGGAAACAGTCCAATCTGAACAGCGAGAATGAAAGCTAGCAAGTCAGAGCTGCCTCATTTACCATCAGACTTACTATGACAGTATCCAGTAAATATTCTCTAAAAAATTATGCTGACCAGACTGAAAACGCTTTGTTCTTCTCTAGCTTCCACATTTAGAAGGTCTAAACTCTGCATCAGATAGAATATATTCTCTGCTGTGTGTGTGTAAAGGACATTAAACAGTCCATGTGTAGCGACTGATGTACAGTCCAAAATCTAGATTACTGAATCCGAAGCATATGAAAGCATTACTTCAAAAATGCTGGATCAACAGGCAATTAATTAATGTGACACAACCATCTTTGTCTCCAAACTCCTAAAAGAAGACAGTGATTCGCGCTGGACGGTATTTTCGATGTTGCCTCTGAAGGGGTGTGTGAGCTATATTTGGTTCGTCTGTAAATAAACACGCCAGGGCCCGCAGTTCAGCCTCTGAGCTCCTTATCCAGCGGACTAGAGCTGTTTCAACAGAAAGATGTCAAACGATTGTGTGAAACGTCTCCAAACACAGACCCTCGTTAAGGCCTTAAAGTAAAGAACATCTTGATTTTAAATCATGTAGATTCTTCCTGGAAGACTTCAAGATGCTGACGACATCCAAGTGGTTAAGTTATAGGAATCAAGTTCACTTCAACAAACTGGTCCTGGCTGCTTTCCTGACTCTCTGGATCAAGTATCTCTGGCAAAGACTATTTATTAAAAAGAAGAATAATAATAACGCAGCCAAATTCCACACACAAGAGGATGAAGAAAGCAATGATGCTACGGACTTTGCAGCGTCAAAGTGACATCTATTGAACCTGAACTAAAAAGACCACGATTAAGAAGAAATGTTTGAGGTCAGGATCAGGGGCATTACCTTCCCAGTGCTCAGATCTGCAACCATGATCCCCCCCATAGCGCTCTCTACAGCTGCTGTGATGACTTTCAATTTCCCCAAATGCAACCTTGCCTCTAGTTTAAAAACACAGCTTCCTTTTAAAGAGAAGCCTCTCAATCACCTCCCTTTATATGCAATCATTTCAATCATAGGAATTAGATAAATAAAAATATAGCTTACACAAATCTAGGGTATTTCAATAAAAAGTGTATCTGGGTCTACTTTATTATAGTACAAATGCACTTATTCCACTACCCCAAACTCCAAACCCCGGAATCGCCATCCGATTCGGTCTTCCCTCCGGGTGCCTTCCTACCCTCCCACCCCCTCACCAAGCTGTTCAGATTCTCCTTTGACCCAGACCCCTCGCACTGAAAGGGTCTCAGGAGTAAGTAAGCCCATCATATAGAAAAACCAAAGTCCAAAAGGCCTAAGAGTCTGAGAAAAGCCAGAGGTGGCACATTTTAGTGTAAGAAGACAGAGGTTCAAACAAGGGAGACACAACCAAAGTGTCTGGGACAGACTGGGTGGTAGGAGGAAGAGGCTGCTCAGACCACTGAGCCAAGACCTGACCGGAGTCAAGGGCAGTGTGGGCGCGGCCAACTCGGAAAGGTCAAATGGCAAACACCCTATTATTTTTCTCACATGCCCCTCCTTCCAAATGTCCCCAGCCCCCACCCTAGCTCACACCTCCTCAAATCTCACTTGAACAAATACAATAACGTCTTCACTGACCCTGTCCTCCTAGTTCTCCTCCAACACGGTAGTCAAAAATCACCTAAAAGTACCATGTCAAACTCTTCCAACGCTCTTCCTTAGCTTTAACCTAAGACTTATAAATCCTTAATTAAAACGGCTCAGCAGACCTTCCAGGATCCAACTCCTCCTCTGTGGCCTCGTAGCTGCATCACTTTGCTCTCTGTACCTATCATAACGACTTTCAATTCCCCAAATGCTATCTTGCCTCTAGTTTGAAAGTTTCCCTTTAGACAGAAAATTCCAAATCATCCACACCACACACACTCACTCACTTTTCCTACTTCAGTTTTACCTTCATGTCTTATCTTAGACACCGTTTTCTTAAGTAGTTTTCCGTGACCCCTTTTTTAAAGGGCCCCCGCACCTGGCTGGTGTAGCTCAGTGGATTGAGCGCGGGCTGGGAACCAAGCGGTCCCGGTTCGATTCCCAGTCAGGGCACATGCCTGGGTTGCGGGCCAGGTCCCCAGTGAGGGCCATGTGAGAGGCAACCATACATTGCTGTTTCTCTCCCTCTCTGTCTCCCTCCCTCCCCCTCTCTCTAAAAATAAATAAAAATAAAAAATCTTAAAGGGCCCCCGCTATATTCCCAGAGTACTACCTTATACTTCCCTTTTCATGACATTTATCAAATTTGTAATTGCAAATGGTAAACAATCTTGTGTTCTATGAGGGCAAGAATGCATACCTACACTGTGATTAGCAATGTTACTTCCTTATTCAAAAACCTTTGCCAGCTTCCCCAAACTTCTGCATTAAGTTCGCATTTCTCAGCGTGGGTCTTCAAGGCCTTCCATGGTAGGAATCTTTATAGCCTACTATTCCCTAAATGCTTCCCAAAAGCAGGATTATCTGTTCCTTCCCATATATACCACATACTCTCCAGTGCAGGGGTGTCAAACTCATTTTCACCAGGGGCCACATCAGCTTCATGGTTGCCTTCAAAGGGCCGAATGTAATGTTAAGACTGTATAAATGTAACTACTCCTTCATTAGGGGCAAGGAGCTCAGTGCTGCCGGGTAGAAATAAGCTGCGGGGCCGGATAAACCAAGATGGAGGGCCGGACTCAGTCCTGAGGCCTTGTGTTTGCCACCTGTGCTCTAGTGCCTTCACTTCTGTAGCTTCCTCTATGAACCTGGCTGTCCTGTCTTTGAACTTGTTACTCTTTCAGCCCTATGTGGCTCAGCTGATTGGGCGTCATCCTGTAGGGTGAAGGGTCGCCTGCTGGATTTTCTGTCTAGGCACAGGACTACATTGTGACTTTGGTCCCAGGTCAGGGCACATATATGAGGCAACTGATTGATGTTTCTCTCTCACATCAATGTTTCTCTCCCTCTTCTTTCTACCTTACCCTCTCTCTGAAAATAAACAGATGAGATCTAAAAAAAAAAAAAAAAAAAAAAGCTACCGTTTCTTCCAAACCCACAACCAATTCCATATTCTCCACAGAATTTTCCCTTCTTTTCCCCAAATAAATTTGGTCTCCCTCACCTGTGACTTGACCTTACTGCTCAAATATGTTGCATTTTTCTTACCGCACTTTCCTAAAGCTACATTGTTGTTATGACACACTTCTTGCCCTTATTTGTTTTAAGTATCTTAGGTAATGCTGGTTACTTTTCTACATATCTCCTTGGTCCATTTTATGTATGCCTTAAATACAGAAAGTCCCCCATAAATGCATGAACTTGTAAGGCAGTTGTCTAAATATATGGAGAAAACAATCTTTCAAGTACAAAAGACACCTGTGAAACTGACAGAAGCTAAATGGAATTACAAAAGCATGCTATGCTATCAGAACAAAAACCAGAAATACACCTCATTTGCATCGCAAATAACTGCTCTTTATTCAAAGAATAATACGTCTTTACACACTCACTAATATATTATATCATACGTTAAGATGTTAACATTTAATTCAATTCTGACATCTCAAAGTAAACAGAATTTTAACTCAAGTTTCATACAGCAGCAGGGCATTGTGCCACTGCTCAATACTTATTTCTGTGACCATTCCTGCTGTTTGCTGAACAAAAACAAACAGCAAATAACATTATTTAGGTGTGCCTAAAATTATACCCATACAAATTATCTAGTTGAACCCATTACACTTTTAGATAAAGAAAATAAAGACAATGAGTTTCCTGGCCAAGGTCACAAAGCTAAAGCTAGGACAAGGGCTCGGGGCCATCTGACTTTGATTTCACCCCCCCCCCCACTGTTCCCACCCCCACACAGGACTCATCTCAAAGCTGCTCTAACTCGAGCCCATTATTTTCAACCAGCATCGGAGCTAACAATACACCATACTGAATTAAGCCATTCGCACATTTTCAGCCACACTCAAGAGAAACAAAAGTGTGATGAGTGAAGGGATGAAAAGGAATTCTTTTTATCTTTTCCCAGGAGCCTTATAACCCTTATAAAGGTTAGAAATGAGCATGACTTCATACGTTTCTAAGGAGAGTGTGTTCAAAGACCTCTGAGAGGCAAGAAAAACATGAAAAGAAAGTACATATAACTTTTCAAATATGTAATAGAATTTTGACACATAATGGGACATGCAACTAGAGCGTTTTAAATGAAACATTATCAAAGGTTACTATTTACTTCATAGTAACCAAGAAAGGTGGCGCTTCAGGGAAAAAAGAAAGAAAAAAATGAAAGAAAAAAGCTAGCAGGGTATTTCTTAAAACCTACTTAAAACACAAACATACCTGCCAATATTTACCAAATATTTATTATTAAGCACTACTTCTTACTACTCTATCCCTAATAACTGGTATGCCAACAGACACTTGGTAAGTATGTGCATCATAAATTAATCTCTTTTACTATCACCCAGTCCTATTCTAGAATACGTACGGTTGTACATTAGTGACTATAAACTGCTTCTGCAGCCCTGGCCAGGCGGCTCAGCTGGTTGGAGCATCATGCCCTTACACCAAAAGGTTGCACGTTTGATCCCAGGTCAGGGTCTTGTATGGGAGGCAACCAATCAGCGTTTCTCTCACTCCCTCCCTCTCTCTCTAAAACCAATTAAAAAAAAATCCATGGGCACATACTATTTAGTCCATGGTCTTTAAATGGCTGCTACTTGTAGTAAAAAGGAATTAGCATTGACAGTTTGTATGAAATAAAATTGTTTCTAAGGCTAGAACATTTTACATTATTTGTATATACCTATATAAGTATATGTGTATGTGCATTTGTATGTGTATAGTTCATTTGCTCTCTCTATATATACATAATGTATAAATATATGAAATGTGTTTTTAACAATATTGATTCTACCTAAGAATCTCATGCTATGGAACACTGATACAGTGATTTTTTCCCAAACCTTCTTTATAGCAACTCATAATAAGAAATACATGACAACCTCATACACATACCACATACAAGGGGTACTTCCCCAAAAACCTGGAATTTATTTATAAAAAATTGTGTATTTACCCTTACATGTTTAAACTTTGGTCACCTTCAAAGTACTCTCCATTTGATGCAATATACCTATCAAGATTTTTTTTTCAGTTTTTGAACTCATTGATTTCGATGCCTTTTAGTGCTTCCGCCATTTTTTGTTTCACCTCTTCCACACGGACAAAATGTTTCCCTTTGAGGACTTTTTTCATCCAGGAGGAAAAAAAGCCCTGGCGATCAGGTGAGTAAGGAGGAAGATGGGGCACAGGGTTCACGCTGTTTTTGGATGAAAACAGCTGAACACTCAGCACAGTGTGGGCAGGTGCGCTCATAAATCACCCATCATGAAATGGGCAAACACACTGAAAGAGTCTTCAAAAACAATTCACTGAAGCTGAACACAGCTTCTCACAACAATGCCGGCTGGCACACTGATACAGATAGGTTCTAGAACACTTGCCTAGCAGGGGAAGCCTGCACTAAAAGGGACCTGCCCTCCAGAAGATAATTCCAGGGTTTTTTTTTTTTTGGGGGGGGGGTCCTCTCTCATACACACACACACACAAGAACATGCATACATAATACAAAAGTTTCATGAAACACCACCACCCTCACCATAGCCAAAGCATTAACATTTTCCATTCCGTTTTCTAAAATGCTGTTTGTGATCCATTAAATTGACTTTGTCACCCTCTTCTGCAAGCTTATAAAAGTACAAAAAGGCAGTGGGAAGGTATAAACCTCAGTTTGGAAGGAATGTCCGAGGTTCTATTGACAACAGTCAGACACTGCCAAAATGAGGTCTAAAAATTATTTAATATTGTTCATTCAAAAGCTATGTTGACCACCTGAAGGGCATTATTAAGTAAAAAATACAGATCATATTCTGGGCCATAAAACAAGTTTCAAAAATTTAAAAGGAGTCAATAACACATCTTCTCTGATAACAATGGAATTAAATTAGAAATCAATAACAGAATGTTATCTGTAAAAGCCCATATGTTTGGAAAACAAATAAAATACTTCTAAACAACTCAAGGGCTGAACAAGAAGTCAAAAGTGAAAGAGAAAATATTTTTAACTACATGAAAATAAAAATACAATACATTAAAATTCGAGGGAAGCAAAAACTAAGGCCAGAGTTTTACTGGTTTAGAGAAGAACAAGCCCAGCCATCAGGTCTGCTTGGTCCACTCTAGAGCCATCCAAACTGTTCACCTAAGGAGGGTGGCCACGTGGAGTGAAAACCATCGATTCTTTTTACTATTACAGAAGTTGAAGATGGAAGAACCAACCCCTCACCTCATCCCTGTTGGAAAGGCTTTCCTAACTCTGAAAGGAGACTAGGACTCGAATAAGCAATCTGGTCACCAAAGGAGAAAAGCCATACAAACAGAATAATCTGCAGAGAGCAGCCGTGGAAACATCCGGGAAGAGGCAAGACAGGAAGCTCGAGCGTGGTGGCGATCCCACGGGCAGCACCAGCCTGCGGGCGTCAGGACAGGAGCTTCCTGCCCACACTGATGACAACACCTGGAACACAGGGCCTCGTTCTCTTACTATGGCCCTATATGTGTAGCTGGAGCTTCACAGATTCATCCCAGAACCAAATTAAATGCAGAAAACCTCAGCTTCTCAGAGGCCATTGAAACTAAGGCATGCCAGAAACAAAACCTGTTTTGCCCTCAGGCAGAGGTTCTGAGGTGGCCTGAGGACCCCACCAATCCCCAAATCCTGAGTTACATTATATATCCTAGTACCTTTTACTCTAGCATCACATGGTTGAGAGAGGACAGTATCTCAATATCTGTTAATTAAATAAAATACCAATCCATCCACTGTTAAAAGGCGGGGGGGTAAGAGGAGCTAATACATTGTAGACAACCATGAATTCAGTTTGATGGAAAGTATTAGGCTTATCATTTTGATTAGTGGCATTCATTAAATGTTTTCTCTGGGTTTTTCAGGGAACTAAAGCAAGTAAGGATGCCACTCTGCTTTTCTGGACGCAAACCCACATCCTGCTAGGTTTGGTTTTTCTAATATGTGCTTGGTCTCCTAAAATAAGCATAAACAGCCTTATTTAGATCTATGCTATTTACTTCCACAGAGAAGGAACTTCAGAACTCCTTAACTATTAATAGGCTACCTCGTCTTTTTACACCTTTTATTGATGAAGGAAGAAAACTACATGGTACCAGAGTCAAAAGGAAGACTGAGCTTAATTACAAAGATTCAGAAAAATTCACATGGTGGCTTATTAGAAAAAGAACACTTCCTTCCTCTTATCTCAAAGCAAACCATTTATTTACCAAGAAGCATAAATACTGTTTTATTTTAATCCTTTAAAATTTTTTTGAAGTTGCCCTGGCTGGTGTAGCTCAGTGGATTGAGCACGGGCTGGGAACCAAGTGGTCCCGGTTCGATTCCCAGTCGGGGTACATG
>PVJI01010708.1:0-59207 GCA_004026765.1 Micronycteris hirsuta | reverse complement strand
CTGGAGAGCGGTGCGACCGTCTCTGCGTTCCGTCTCCGCACGCGTCCTCACCAGGAGAGGAAACCCCGTCCCTTCTGCTGTCACCCCCCACCCCCGACCCCCAGCCCCCCGCCTCCGCTGATCTCCTTTCTGTCTCCACAGACGTCTCTGCTCTGCACACTCCGCGTGAGTGGAATTGTGTTCCACGTAGAATCGTGACTGGCTTCCTTCCCTTAACGTGAAGTTTTTAAGGGACGCCCGTGTCGTCGCGTGAGTCCGGTCCCCCTCCTTGCCCTGGTGGAACAGCACTCCACCGTTGGAATGCGCCCTTTGTCCGTCTAGAGCACGGGCTTCTCTGCACCTTCAGGCATGTGAACAAGGCTGGGCGCACGCCCGTGTCCAACCGCTGTGCGATGCGTGTTTTCACGCCTCGGGTGCACACCTAGGAGTAAACTGCCAGGTCCCCTGGTGACCCTGTCGCATAGCTCAGGAACCACGAGACTCTGCCCACCAGCAGTGAATGAGGGTGCCGGTTTCCCCGAGTCCTCGCCAGTGCTCATCCTCCCGGGGGGCGGGGGTGAGGTGCAGCCTCGCCGTGGGTTTGACCTGCATGTCCCCAAAGGCTAATGCTGTCGAACCTCTTTCCGTGGGCTTGTCCACCATGGGAACATGCTGCCTGCAGGAATGTCGACCAGACCCTGTCCCGCAGCACCCCCAGGGCCCCGCCACTTACAGCCCTCCCAGGTCTGGCCCTCGGTGAGAAGCACGAGCTCCGAGTTGTCGGGGACGCTCCAGAAGTAACCTCCTGTCACCTCCACGCCATCTTCATAGAGGCAGAGGCGGGAGCCGGGCACAGGCAGCTGTGGAGAAGGGGAGAGGGTGGGACGCTCGCTTTTCGGGCCCCGGTGGCCCCACCTCAGAGAGGCAGTGTGAGGGCCCCCATGCGCAGCCACACGAAGAGCAAGAACAAACCACGTTTTAAAGGACCACGCTCGACGTGCCATGTGCCGTCCAGCGGGGCCCACGCCTGACACACGCACGGGTGCCCGCGGGAACCAGGGCGCCCAAGGTAGGGCGCTCCAAACCAGGAAGTCACACACAGGCACGCACAGCGCCTCTGCTCTGGGGGACTCGGGACACGGACCCTTTCCAGCCGATCCTCTGGGGCACTTGGAATCTGAGCCTGTTTCCCAAAAGGGCTTGTGACGCTGCCACTAAGCTGGTCCGCGCGGCCGCAGGAGGAGGGCACGGTGCCTGGCGGGCGTCAGGACCCCCGGCTGCCGTGCTCCTTGTTTCCCGGGCGCTGGTTATTCTGGGAGAACATCTTGCTGAAGGTGATACATGGCATCTGTACAGAAGTACGACCAGCACACAGGGCCGTTCACTTGTGGAGCTGCGGCTCCCCGTTGCTCCCCACCGGTCAGTTTTATGAATTTTTGTGGCGGCAACTGGCCCGGCACACCGGCGCGTGTCTAGGCCCAGCCACAGAAACAAACTCCGTTCGAGTCAGAATAAAGGATGGAGGAACTACAACACTCCGGCTGCCGGGCGTTGAGCAGCCTCCGAGCCCAACCCCTTCCTGTTACACAAGGGGAAACTGAGTGCCAGGGCTGCCAAGTGGCTGTGTCCTGACTCCCAGCGAATTAGCTGGTGTGCACTGGAAACAGGATCCCCGACTCTCAAGCCAGAGCGGTCGTGACCCTCACGGTCAGAAGAGGGAAGGAGTCCCCGCATCCCCGCCACCTCGAGCCCGTTTGCTCTGCGCCCCGCCCGGCGCTCAGGAACCAGAGGAAGAAGTTCCTACTGGAGGGATCTCTGGGGCCTAATGGCGCCGAACGGTGACTCCCTGGAGCGCCCCCCACCCCACACACACACGCCCGGGAAAGCAGCCCTTTCCTCTCCCAAGTTCCCCAGAGCACCCCGCAGAGGCTTCCACCTCCGCCAGCCCCGGGCGCCCCGAGCCCGAGGACCCACGTTCCACCCGCTCCGCAGGGCCCTGCGCGCCCTCCCGGGCTCTGCCACCCGGATCCCGTTCCCGAAGTGGAGGCGCTCGCACCCGATTCGCGGGTGTTGCCGTGGGCCCCAGGACAGCCCACGCAGGGAGCTCGGCCGGGGCCGGCCCCAGCTCAGGTTCTCCGCCTCACGGGGCACCTCTCAGGGCTTGGGGACACGAGGCGCCGCCGTGCTGCTGGTGACAGATGGCGGGTCCACCTGCCGCCAGACTGTTCCATCCCACCCAGAGTCTCCCGGCAAGCTCCCACGGCTGCCCCCGTCCCTTCCCGAGACCTGCAAGGGGAGGCACGGGGCCCCCGACTCCCAGCGCCCGCCGCACCTGGAAGTGGAGACACCCCTTCCGCAGCACCTCCTGGCAGCTCTTCCCCGCCACCCCAAACTTCTGCTGGCTGTGCAGGGCTCGCAACTTGAACGTCTTGGGCTTCCGCGAGACAGACATCCTCCTCAGGGCCTCCGGCCCCGCGGGAAGCACCGGCTGGGCCCGCGGCTAGGCGCGAACTAACGAGGACCGCGGGGTCAGCCCCAGGCGCACTCCGCGGAGCGGAAGAAGGCCGCGCACCGCCCCGGAACTACACCACCCAGAAGGCCGGGGAAAGGGGAGGCGCGGCCTGCCTTGTGCGCGTGCGCCGTTCCCTGGAAACTCCGTTACCCAGAAGCCCCGGGGAAGCGGAGGCGCAGCCCCGTCTCAGGCGCAGCCGCAGTGCGGCAGGGCGGGGTCGCGCAGGCGCAGAGACCGGGCCGGGCCCGGTTTGGTTGTCATGAGAGCGGCAGCCGCGGCCAGAGCGCCGGGCGTAGGCGGCTGGGGCTACCCCTCCGCCGCCACAGACGCTGCGGCTCGCTGGGGCTGGAGGGTCCGGGGCTGCGAAGTCGGCGCTACCTGAGCTCTGCCGAGGCGCGGCGGTGCCGGGGCTGGGCGGAAGGCCCCGGGGGTCGTGCGGGAGCCGAGGTCCGGCGGCCTTTCGTCCTGACAGGTACCCAGACTGGCCGCGAGCGCGGGCGCGGGGCCGGGGGCACGGAGGCCGAGCGGGCTCCCAGCCTGGGCTGGCGGGGCTGGGCGCGGACTTGGGCCGCGGGGCCGGCGTGAGCGGGTGCGGGCGCTCTCTGCCCAAGCGTGTCGAACCGCTGGCCGGCGGCGCGGGGCCCGGGTGGCGCGGAGCCCGGGGTGGCGCTGCCGCGCGCTGCGTCACGGCCCGCACCGGCCCTGCGGGCGCCTGCGCCCGGTTCCTAGTGTCCCGACCTCGCCGTGCTGCGCGCACGGCTCACGGCGACCTGGAACGGCGTGGCTGGCCGGCCGAAATGCGTCCGGAGTGTGGCTCTGCCCCGCACGGGTTCAACTCACCTCCTGTTACTTATTTAGTTATTGTGTGTCTCCTCGGTCTGAGGTGTTTTCGGAGGCGCTCTCAGCTCTTTAGATCACTTGACCAGAAATCGCTTAATTTTAAACATTTATGTTTTCTTGTAAAGTGGAAACAAGTTGTCTCTCCTGGTCTCGTAGCAAACGTTCAGGAGTTGCTAAAATGTTTCAGCTTAGTTTGTAGATGCCAGCCGCCTCCCCCGTCCCCCACGCGCGCACACAGAGAAGCCGACTTCAGGGAAGGAACCCCTCCGAGGCAGCTTTCTCCCCGCGGGACTAGCCCGTGTTGCGAGGGACTTGGGGACACGTGCAGGCTGGCACTGGCTGGGGTGGACCTTCGTCCTGCTCTAGGGCAGTCGGGGTCCTACGTGCCGACCGCTTAGCACTGCACAGAGCTTTGTTTCTTTCCGAACGTAATGTGGTTTTATGGAGCCTGCTAGTAGCATCCTTTAGTGGCCCCCCAGTATATCGCGGAGCACTGGAAGGTTTACACAAGGGGACCCCAGGGTACCAGGCGGAAGGGCTTTGCGGGGGTGGCCAAAGCGGAATCCTGCTCAGGTGCCCGACTGAGGTGCCTCTGTGCCGCGGCCTTTCTCCCACTAGCTCCTGAATGCCAGCACTTCCTTTCGCATCTGTTGAAGCAACATAGTATCTGCATGGGTTTAAAAGGTCCTGTTTTTAAGTCTTAGCGCCATAGCAGAGGCTACTGGGGCCTGGCCCCCTGACCAGCCGGGAACAAACCCTGCCCCCGCGGCTCACTAGCTGGATGATCCTGGGCCTGGACCTCATGGTGCCTCAGCTTCCTTGTCTGTAAAGCTGGGGTGACAACTGACCCTGGGTCAGCTGCCACGAAGGTGTGTGCATGAGTCCAGCACAGGACAGCCCCTGGCACACCGAGTGCTCCCCGGACTGTGCAGTCACCAGTCGGTGAACGAGCGAGTCTGTACACACCAGGCAGCAGAAGGAGGACCTCCGGTCTGTGCGAAGTCGAGAGCTGCGGTCACGTCCAGCTGAGAGGGCTCCACAGCTGCCTCCTGGCTTCCGGGCGGGGCAGGGAATAACAGGCCCTGCGCATAGAGATGACGGAGCGCTTCCGGCTCCGAGCCGAGGGAAGTAGCTTGCTCTCTAGTATGTCTGGCTGGGCTTTAGAGTTCATGACAAAGTGAGGGCTGGAGCGGCACGTGCAGTCAGGACACAGCTGGCCCTGCAACCCTGGGCAAAGGGTCATCGAGGGTCCTTGACTTAGGACATGGGTGGCGGCGGCCCTAGCTGGGTTCAAGGAGGGTTAGGGTTAGGGTCAGTGCTCCTGGTAGGAGGCCTGGCTGTTGGCATCTAGGGAAGACGGTGGGGTGGAGGAGAGGGGACGCATTCCCCTCTTGGCAGGCACTCTGCGGGTGGGGAGGGGGCGCTGCAGAAAGGGCGTGGGGTGGCGATGGGAGGGGCCCCAGGTCCAGGGAGAAGGGAGGCCAGCTGACAGCTGAGCACCTGGGCAGGGCTGGAGGCTTCGAGGACCAAGTTGCCCTCCTGGAAACGCAGGTGGGGCTGTGTGGTATCCAGTGGGTTAAATCTCACAAATCCATTTTTTTGTGGCTGCTTTTCGTTATTTTCTGGGTCGGCCTAGTTTCCCTCTACTGCATTGGGACATTGTGCCCTGAGCTCTGCAGGGAAGACCTCACAGCTGGGACTGTAACAACGAGTTACCGCTGTGTGCACACACCCCAGGAAACGTCAGCAGGGGTCCAGCATTGGTCGGTCCACTCACGGGGCCCTCTTGGGTTCTTGGGCAAGCAAGGCAGACTGGCGCATGCACTGAGCGCCCTGAAATAGCGATCCCGTGGGGGTACGTTCATGTGGTCCTTCCTTCTGAGAATTTCCTTTAATAGTGTCTCTGATCCAGAGAACTTTCTGGAGAGTTCTTTATTTTTAAGACTTTATGTTTTTTCAGAGAGGGGAAGGGAGGGAGAAAGAGGAGAAACATTGATGTGAGAGAGAAAGATTGATCGATTGCCTCTCCCGTTTCCCCAGCTGGGGCCCTGGACTGCAACCCAGGCACGTGCCCTGACCAGGAATCAAATTGGTGACCTTTCCGTCCATGGAACGACGCCCAGCCCACTGAGCCACACCAGCCAGGGCTCTGGAAAATCCGTGATCCCCTGCTTTGACAAGGACTTTTAGTTGCAAGCACTGAAGCCTGACTCAGCTTGGCTTACTGAAGGGGAATTTGATGGGCTCAGTAGCTGGAAAGTGTCCGGAAGTCCATGAGTAGTTTGGCCTTTAAACGTGGCTGGACACAAGGCCCACCGGCTGGCTCTCGGCCTCACTCAGCACAGCTCCCATGGTGATGCGCTCTGTGGCAGGACCCCCCACTGGTGGCCTCCAGCAGCCCCCACAGCCCCAGGCACAGCAGGAAGGAACCTTCTCTTCCCTGGTAGCCCCAGCGAAGTCCTGGGGTTCAGTGGCATTGGTCCATTTTGGGTCCTGTGGTCCTGGCCCTGTCCCTGAACCAGTTCCTGAGGACGGATATGGAACTCATGGACTGACCAAGCCCAGGGAGAGGGGCCATCGCAGCAGAGAGCTGAGAAGTGCAGGTCATGGGTTCGATTCCCAGTCAGGGCCCATGCCTCGGTTGCAGGTTCGATCCCCGGTAGGGGTGCAAGTGAAAGGCAACCAATGGATGCTTCTCTTCCTCTTTCTCCCTCCCTTCCCCTCTTTGAAGTCATTACGCATGTCCTTGGGTGAGGGTTAAGGAGAAAATCATGGCATAAAAAACGCAGTCGACCGTCTGCACAGAAGTGCCTCCTGGAACCAGCCACTCGGCCAGGGTCTGCGCACGCGCCCTGTGCCGGCTTCTGTCTGCGGTTCTGCTCTCCCCGCTCACGGGGCGGTGGTTACGTGGTTGACTAGAAAGTCCCCTTCCCTCCTTATTTTTGTGTAACTTACTGACATACTGGTTGGATTAGTTTCTTAAGCAATGTAAAAGGCTTTGTATTTGTACATTATCCAAAAATGTTGTCTTCATCGTAACGAAGTACCAAAACTGAATCACTTAAAACACTTGACTCTGAATGCCAGAAGTCCAAAATCAGGGTGTGGGTGGGCCACGCGCTCTCTGGGGGGGTCCCACCGCAGCCCAGGGCCGCGTGCAGCCCAGGATGGCCGTGAACGCGCCCAGCACGAAATTGTAAACTCACTTAAAGCATTAGGAGACTTTTTCATGATTACGTGTCACGATGTATTTGATGTGTGGCCCAAGACAGCGCTCCTTCCAGCGTGGTGCAGGGACACCGAGAGGTTCGACGTCCCTGCAGGGCTCTAGGGAGGGTCCCTTCCGCCTCTTTCGGCCTCGGGCTGTGCAGCAGGTCGTCGGAGCTCCTCAGCTTGTAGACACTTCGCTCCAGCGGCCTTCCCGTTGTCACACGGCCTGTGCGTGTGTGCGTGTGCGCCCGTGCCTCTTCCGGTGCGGACACCAGTCATTTGGGAGCAGGGCTACCCTGTGCCAGTAGGACCTCATTGAAATTCCGTCACAGCTACAACCATCCTATTTCTAAGTAGAACCCCACTCCCAGGAGGGCTTCAGTGTGTTTTGGGGGTGGTCACAATTCAACCACCACACTGGTCAAACCTTTTAGACGTGTGTTTGGGCAAAGCTAAAGTAACTTAGAAGATACTGTAAGCGGAACTAGAGGCTGCTGTGAGAAGCACTTAAGGAAAACCAGAGTTCCCAGTTTCTCTGTGTCAGCCAGGCGTGAACTCACGTTTCCATGTGGTAACATCGTTACGTTACTGAGTCCCTTCCTCTTACAGGGGCGTTTCCCGCTCGTTTGGACGGCCCAGCGCCCAGCATGCCCCACAAGATCGGATTCGTCGTCGTCAGCTCGTCCGGCCACGAGGACGGCTTCAGCGCCCGGGAACTGATGATCCATGCCCCGACCGTCAGCGGGTGGAGGTCACCAAGGTGGGCTGGACAGGGCCTGGGGCTGCCGGCGGCGGGGGCCTGGAGGGCGGGGGTCTCCTGTGTTCTCACTGTCACCCTCGGGTGTCGGAACTGCGGGGCCTTCGGCCGCGGCTGCAGCCCCGCCTGTCTGGTTACGACACGTTTGTGTCCTGCTGCTCACGTGTCCGAGGAGAGTGTGTTGGACCTTCTCCCTCGTGACTGAACCCGTGTCCGCTTAAGAAACGTGCAGACCCCGCAGAGGAGAAGGGGGACAGTGGGCCCCTCCCCCGCCCAGGGGTTGAACCGCATTCCCCTGCGTCCCCTGTGTCCCCTGGGTTCTGTGTGGGCGTTTGTGTTTCGGGGGTCTCAGTTTCACGGCTGTGCTTCTGGGTTAAGGTTTTGCATCTGACTGCTCTTACGTAACACCAGGCTTTAGCCAGGAGGTCTTTCAGATTTGTCTGGAATATCTGCACGCCACAGTGGAAGTGTTCGCTGCCTGAGTAGTGTGATCCTAGTTAGTGCTTTTCTGAAGGTGGGTCTTCCCCGGGGCGGGCGTCCGTACGCAGCAGCGGTGGAGTCGGCGCTGTTGAGTGGCCTGGTGCCTGGTCAGGCCCCGCGTGCTGCTGGCATCGCTCAGTCCCCTGAGGCCGGCTGTCCCCCAAGGCCCGGCACGCCCTCGCTGTCCCTGCTCCTCGGGGCTACGTTTCATAGTCCGAATTCTCCACCCCACAGCTGTGGCTTGTTTCGATTCACTTTTGCTGCTGAGGAGTTGAATATAGATCCCATTTAAAATGACAACGGATCTTCCTTTCGGCGCTTTTTGAGGGAACTCAGTGAAGCTGACTCCTGTCCCCACCCAAGTTCCGGAAAAACTGAGACAGGAAGCAGGAGAGTCAAGTGGACAGGGTGACGCCACCCCTTCCTTGCTGACGAGACCGACACTGGGGAGCAAGGGCTTTGTCTGCAGGCGAGTGCATGTCGCAGGGCTGAGCTGGCCACAGCCACTCGCCTGCCCCCAGGCCAGCCGGCTAGGGGGCAGGCAGGACTGCCAGGCGGTGCATTCCCCACCTTCCAGTGCCCCCTGTCCTGCCTCTCCCTGGGCCACAGAGCCACGCAAATGCCCTGCCATGGCCCCACCCCCGCATCTCCCTCCGCAGAGGGCCTCCATGCTCATTGCAGGCGGTCGGTGTCTGTGTGGGTGAGAGGGACTCAGCCACGTGGACAAGGACTGCTGGGGTCACGTGTATAGACAGCCAGCACGGTTCTGTGCACCGGCATGGTGGGGGGTCCTTCCCTCGGGGCCTGCCCGGCCCCGGTTTCTGCAGCGTGCTTTCAGACCACAGGGAAGGGGGCCGTGCAGGTCCGCGCTGGCCCCGGCAGCGTCTCCTGACCAGGGGCACAGGGTGGTCCCGCAGGAGAGGACTGGGCTCTGTTAGCCCAGGGTGGGGGGAGGGAGGCAGCGCAGGTCCTGCCTGGCACAGGGGGGCCCCTCCAGTCTCCTCCTGGTCCCTGGGAGCCGGAAGCATCTGGAATCTGCAGAGGGCTAGGTGCTTCTCCGAGAGCAGACTGTCTCCCCAACAGCGGGCCCAGGGCACAAATTCTTTTACTGCAAGTTGTTATTCAGAAAGAAGTCTAGAGCTGCGGTTTCTCTGGGAAGAGGTGTCTGTTTCATTTTACGGTCATCTTGAAGGATGCCTTTGATTCATCTATAAACTCTGCAACCTGCGTTTGAATAGCTAAATCAGCCCGTGTTTGAAGAACTTTAAAAATTACTTAGCTTCCAATTTTTGTTGTCTCCATTTTCTTTAAACGATTTTGGAGGTTTTTTGTTTTGTTTTGTTTTTTTAACAATAAAGGGTTCTTTTCCTCGCAGATTACTAAGAGTCCTTATGTCTAGAGTGACCTCACCACAGCTGTCCCCTGCAGCTGCGCACGGCGCGTGGCCACGGCAGCGCGTGGGGGGCAGAGGCTGCAGGGTTTTGCGTCTCGGGTGGCTCGGTCCCCACCGTCTGCTGGCCGCACCGCTCTGACGACTGTGCCCTTTGAACCCTCAGGGTCAGGAATCGCCAGGCGAGGCGTCCGACCCGCCCGTGGGCACCAGCCCCCTCCCCACCTCCCACCTCCCACGTATCCTTTAGCGTCCCCGGAGTTTAACACACAGCAGTTCCCCTTGGTGGGGGTTGCAGTTGCCCATGGTTGGACCACAGAACAAAAATATTTAAACGGGCCCGGCTGGTGTAGCTCAGTGGATTGAGCGCAGGCTGGGAACCAGAGGGTCCCAGTTCGATTCCCGGTCGGGGCACATGCCTGGGTTGCGGGCCAGGTCCCCAGTGAGGGCCATGTGAGAGGCAACCATACATTGCTCTTTCTCCCTCCCTTCTCCTCTCTCTGAAAATAAATAAAATCTTTAAAAAAAAAAAATATTTAAACGGAAAAGCCCCACAATAAACAGTTTACAGTTGTAAGTTCTGTGCTATTCTGAGTCACTTGATCAAATTTCTACCTGTGTCGCCTGGGACATGAATCGTCCCTGTGTCCAGCGTCCCCACGCTGTGGACACTCCCCTCCCATCAGTCCCTTAGCAGCCGCCTCGGTGTCAGACGCGCGGCATCTCAGCGCCCGTGTCCGGCACCCTGGTTTTCCCTCGGAGCGGCCCCAAAGCGCAGGGTGGTGACGCTGGCAGCTCGATGTGCCCGAGAGCAGCCGTGAAGAGCTTCCTGTCAGTGACGGGAGAAGGCGCTCGGCCTGAGGAGGAAAGAAAACCCTGCGCTGGGGTTGCGGGGGCTGCGGTAAGAAGGCACCTGCGGCCCGCGAGCCAGTGGAGAGAAGAGAGACCCAGGCCTGTCGGCTGTCACACCTCGGGCAACAGGTGCTCCGGCCACGGCGCGTGGCGAGGGCCTAGTTAGGGCGGAAGAGGCGTTCGGTTTGTGGGTGGAAGACAGAAAACGTGTTCCGATGGACGGCGACGTGTTCCCTGGAGGCACCGAGGCTCTGCGGGGACCCGGACGCAGGGACCGTAGTCACCTTGCGTGGCCACAGGGGACTGCTGTGATGCTCTAGCTCACTGCCAGTTCTGTTCGGCTCTGCCCGGGCCTGACATGTACAGGCCCTTCACCTCGGGTGTGCAGGCGCAGGAGGGACCGGGCCTGCAGGGCGGGTACTACCCGTGGCTGTAGGGGTTTCCCTAGGTTCGCGTCCATGCAGCACTCCTCCCTCCTCCCTGGGCCCACAGAACGGGGTCCCCGGGCCTGGTGTCAGGTCGTGTTACCCAGCAGCAAGTCCAGCGGCGGGGCCTGGGGGTGGGAGGAGGCCTGCTCCTCCTGCGGAAGCTTCCGGGTGGGCTGGGCCCCTGGGCGGGTGGGGATAGCTGGGGCCATGGTTGCAGAGCACCTTCAGGTTTCTCCACGGAAGTGGCAAGTCGCCGCCTAGATACCAGGGTGGGAGTTGGCAGCGTTTAGTTGGGGTTCCTGGATGAGCAGGAGGTTTTCAAAGCCACAGGGATGACAGGCTGCCCCGTGGCAATTGTAGAGGGAAGGGGCCTGGGACCCAGCCCAGGGCACAGTCCAGGTCGGGGGGCGGGGCCCTGGGGGAGGAGTGGCCCCAGGAGAGGCCAGTGGGGCCGTCCCGGGTCACCCTGAGGAAGCCTGGGGCCTGGGACAGAAGGCTGCCTGCAGGGGGTGCGGGAGAAGTCACCCTGTTGACTGCGCACCACTCCCAAGGGTCATGGGTGAGCAGGGCAGCTGGGAAACTGGTGGGAGCCCGAGAGGGACAAGGGGACACGGGAGGGCTTGCTCAGACTGGGGCTTTCTGGAGCGTGTTGTGTCCTGATGGGAGGGGTCTGGGAGGGGCCAGCTGGCTCTGGTGTGGTTCTGCTGGGCAGGTCGGGAGCAGGGCACCAGCGGGTGGGAGGGTCAGCCAGCAGCCCTGTCCAGTTCGTGGGGAGTGACTGCTGTCGGGGAGGGCCAGAGTGAGGGCCAGGGCCGTGTGGCCAGTGGGCAGGAGCGCCGCGGGCAGGGCCTCTCCCAACCGTCCGACCTCAGGTGCGTCCCCTGCTCCAGATGCCCTGGATGCCCTCCAGCACGGTGCCCCCGGCTGGGGCCCTGCCACTTCTCGTCTAGAGTTCAGTGTGCCGTGTCACCTCGCGGAGAGCTGGGAGCCCCAGCGCGGACGGTGCAGGCATCTCCTCCAGACACTGAGCACACACGAGGCTGGGGGGGCTGGGGGGTCGCATTAGACACGGACAGCTGCTGCTGACTCGTGACCCGGCCCTGGAGCGGGGCTCGTCATGAAGTGTGTCGGGCGCCCGTGGGAAGCCCCTGGGCTCCATCTCCCCCACCGGATGGCCGCCGGAGAGAAACGTATTTCTCTCGTGGTGAATGAATGTCAGGGTGCACTACAGCCGCGTCCCAGCCGCCCAAGGTGCTGCTCACTAGGCAGCGGGCAGGTCGGATCCAGCCCTGAGTACAAGCTTCCGGTCCCACCGCGCGGAGCTGGGAAGGGCAGGAGGTGTCCTGGGCCCCTCGTGTCCTGTCATCGAGGACTGGGGCTTCAAGGGGACTAAGGAAGTGCCCAGCATCGTGCAGAAAACCAAACCCGTATTTGCCTTCAGGTTCTGCCAGTTCCCACAAGAAATCGTCGTCCAGATGGTGGAGCGGTGCCGCATAAAGAAGCTGCAGCTGCTGGCGCACCAGTACATGATCCCCAGCAAGGTCGAGTTCTACGTCAGCGAGAGCCTGCCCGAGTGCTTCGCCCCGTACCAGGCCGAGCGCTTCCGACGGCTGGGGTAGGCGGGGCTGAGAGCGTGCGGGGGTTTGCGGGGACTCCTGCCCCCGAGAGCCTGGGGTCTCCTGAGAGCCCTCCCTCTCGGCCCCACACCCCACGCCCGTGTTAGCCAGCGGCACTGCCACCGTCGCGGTGGTTCCCAGCCTGCCGCGTGGGTACAGACGTCGCCTTCAGGAGACCGACGAGAACTGAGCGTCCAGGCTCTCCTCCTGGGGTTTTCATCCCAGGCCTCCCTCGTGCTCACTGAAACCCCGTGTGTTGCGTGGGGACAGGGGCACGTCCCCGACCAGCACGCCTTCCTTTCCACACGGCCCTGACTGTGTTCGCCCTCAGGTACGTCTCCCTCTGTGACAACGCGAAGACGGGGTGCAAAGCCCGGGAGCTGAAGTCGGTGTATGTGGACGCGGCGGGACAGTTCCTGAAGCTGGTTTTTCACCAGAGCCACGCCAACAAGTACAACATCTACAACCAGGTGAGACGCTCGCCTTCCCCCGACGGCTGCCGGCTCCTCGTAGGGCCGTGTGCACTGCGTCTGTTCAGAAAGGCGTCTTCAGACCTCTTCTATGGGGGGGCGCTAAGCTCTCAGGGGGGAGCTGCTGGCCCAGGCGGCGCGTGCAGGGCCCAGCCAGGGAGCCGAAGGAGCCTGGGCAGGCCGTGGGCTCGGCCCCCAGCAGGGTCCCCGCGGACTGGGGGCTCCTCCCCCTCTGGAGACAGCCTGACTTAGACCAAGCTGTGTGAGCCTCGGGTTCCATTTCCTTGTCTAATCCACCAAGGTCATGTTGGTGTGACCCGTACGTGACCTTGAACTGACAGCTCCATGAGAGGCTCTGTGAAAACAGCTTCTGCCCTGGCCAGCGTGGCTTGGTAGAGTGTCATCACGTAAATCTAAAGGTCGCAGGTTCAGTCCCTGGTCGGGTCACATATGAGAGGCAACCCATTGATGTCTCTCCCTTCCCCCTCCCACCCCCACCTTCCCCTCTCTCTAAAATCAATAAGCATGTCCTCAGGTGAGGATTAAAAAAAAAACCACACAAGATTTTTAGCTGTTACTGCTTTAGCATCCTTTAAACGTTAAAATGGCCACCTGGTTCAACACTAGCACAGTAGCTCGTGTGACTTGTAACTGCCATCGCTAATAATCCCACCCAGGAGCAGATCTCACGGTGAGTGCGCTCCACTGCGCACGCAGGGCCGTGCTGCTGCCAGCCCGTCACACTAGATTTCTGTTGGTCTGTCGCTCTTGTAGGTCGCCCTGGTGGCAATAAACATCATCGGAGACCCTGCGGACTTCGGGGATGAAAGCAACCTCGTGAGTGTGGGAAGTGCCATTTCTGAAGAAAAGAATTTGTTTCTAACAGGAGGGAAGTGTTTATTTTTGTCACAAAAGGTGTCTTAAAATCTTTATAAAATTGAGGAGTAACTAAACTCTATTTCTTTTAAAGATTTTATTTATTTTTAGCGAGAAGGAAAGGGAGGGAGAAAGAGAGGGAAAGAAACATAAATGTGTGGTTGCCTCTCATGCGCCCCCTACTGGGACCTGGCCCGCAACCCAGGCATGTGCCCTGACTGGGAATCAAACCGGTGACCCTTTGGTTCGCTGTCCAGCACTCAGTCCACTGAGCCACCCCAGCCAGGGCGTAAACTTTCTTTTACTCGAGAATCGTAGCTGTCCCTCCATGAGACGAGGGTCATTGACACTTGGCAATGTCTCTGCATCACACCGCCCCTGGTTTGGGTTCTGGGCTGCTTCTCCATCTCCTCTGAGACCCTGAGCAGAGCTTATCGCCCCACAGGCCTCCAGAGAGAAGCTGATTGACCAGTACCTGGGGCACAGCGCCGAGGACCCTGCACTGGAAGGCACTTGTACCGGGTAAGGGCCACCCCCGATGTGGCGACCCTTTGGGACCCCTTGGCATCGGCAGAGTGCGAGGCACCTCCAAAAGGCACCGACCCCAGAGCCCCGGGGGCAGCCGAGAGCCGGCTCCGCCTTGACGAGGCTGTGTCAGCTGCCCCTGGGCGCAGTCCCACTGGACAGTCTCTGAAGCACGTTTGGAAAAAAGACCCACCGGCCACCCGTCGGTGTTGTACCGGCGCAGGCAGAGTCACAGGTAGAAACGAAAGGTGTTAACTGGCCCAACTTACCAGTTACTAGACTTTGAAACTTTATTCTTTAAGGAAGTGAGAAATACAAGTCGTACCAGTTTTTTTTTTTTTAAGATTTTATTTTTAGAGAGGGAGGAAAGGCAGGAGGAAGAGAGGGAGAGAAGAGAACAGTGTGTGGTTGCCTCTCACGCACCCCCGACCGGGGACCTGGCCCGCAACCCAGGCCTGTGCCCTGACTGGGGATCGAACCGACGACCCTTTGGTTTGCAGTCCAGGGGTCAGTCCACTGAGCCACGCCAGCTGGGGCCGTACCAGTTTTTATAAGTACAGTTTTTACCCACTCCTCTCCACACTGTTCACACGGACGATCCTGTGTGCCCACTTGTTTTGCTGCCCCTTGTTTTGGCCGTAAAGACCCTCGGTAGGTCAGAGAGGTGGGCACCTGGGGAGCCCCCTCTGCACGTCCCTCTTCTCCCTCTCTGCACCGGGGCGCCTCAGCTCCCTCAGCACCTACCTGCCATCACTGCAGCAAGGGGATCCTGCAGGGGGCCGGCCCAAAGAGAAGGAGCCTGCAGCCACCTGCACCCCCCTCTGGCAGCAGCCTCCCAGGAAGGAAGGGTCCAACCCTTCCAGTCTGTCCACAGCTCCTGGGGAAATTCCGCTCCACCTGCAGAGTCAGAGCTGTGCCACCAGGTGACTGTCACTCAGGCCAGCCTCTTCCGTCTGCACGCAGCAGGGAGTTGACCTTCTGGTCACCCGGGGACCACAGGCCTCGCCAAACGCGTGGACAGGGAGCCTGGCTCTCCGCAGGCCGGTCTTCACGAGGGCCCCTCAGCAGAGAGAGGCGGACGGGGGCCGCCGTCACAAGGACAGAAGCGACTTCTCTTGTCACCCCCACAGCTACTCAGTGTCGGCCCTGGCCCCGCCAGGGTGGGGGTCAGAAATGGGGCGGGGTGGGGTGGGGTGGGGATGCTCTGGCAAGGTTTCTGCCCACCCTGACAGCATCCTCACTGCGACGATCCCACGCCTCCTGAACCCGAGCCCGGGGGACAGGACGGCCAGCTCCATTGCCTCGGCGGAGAGTTCTGGGATCGTTCTAGTTTCTGTTCAAATCTGGCGTGTGTCAGACGTCACCATGCTGGCGGGCGCTGCGGGCGCCTGTCCCTGGACGAGCTGTCTGTGGCGCCGCAGTGGGCTGCTCTGGGGGGCGTGGAGAAGCTGCCCTGCGCCTGCCGGCAGCTGCGGGTCCCGGTGCAGCTGCCACATGCCGTTCTTCTCTTCACGGGGCTTCCATGGGAAGTCGCTGCTCTCATCCAGGTCTTCCAGGCGCAGCGCCTGAGACCGAGGCGTGTGGTCTGCGCTTTGGTGAAAACTGTCGTGTGGCCTTGCGGACGCAGTGCAGCGTGTCACCGCGTAGTCGTCACTGGATCCCCCCCCCCGGCCCTGCTCTCCTGGGCCCCAGGGGAGGGCACTGGGGGTGCTCCTCACTCAGAAGGTGACTCCCTCCTGTGTCCTGTCGGAATTCATTGTCACGCACGCTTGCCAAGCAGTTTCTTTCTTACAAACAACATCTCACTCAAGCGGGGCGTCCAGGCTTCGGCGGCCGCGGGCCGGGCTGGAAGGAGGAGGGGCTGTCTCCGCCCCACGTTAAATGCAGCATGACACGTAACCGCAGAAAATCTCAGCGTTTTAAGTGGATTTACAGTTTTGTGCTGGGCCACGTGCGGGCCGCGGGCCGCAGGTGGGAGCCCCGGTTGTAAAGAGGGGGCGAAGGGCAGCGGCGTCCTGTCGCTGGCAGAGCAGAGGGAGGCCGGGAAGCCTGTCCTCTGCCAGCGTCTCGCCGGGTCACTAGAACGGCATTGTCTTTGCTCGAGTTGGGCCCAGGGGGGAGAGAGACAGGAGGGGACCGACTGAAGTGGGCTGTCCGGGTGACTGAAGAAAGAGATCTTGTATTCCTGGGAGGGGCCTTCTGACCCCTGCAGGACCTTATGGCTGATGACAGCGTTCGACACCGTAGGTGGCAGCCCAGCGGCAGCGACCGTCCGTCGCTGGCGTGCAGCCGGGCGCCTGGCTCCCCAGCCCACCACGCTCACGGCGCAGGGCTGGAGCTGGTGTGCATGCGCTCAGGGATTGGTTTTCTCCCATCCACGACCGACTCCCACGCACTGTCCTGTCCCCTGGGCCTCGGGCAGAGCCTGGCTTGTGCCGCGATTCAGGGCCAGAGCACGCGCTGTGTGGCCTGGCGACCCCCGAGCGGCCATGCGACCTGAAGCTATGCCGATTCCTGAGGCAGGACGTTCCAGGGACTTGGTCCCAACTGTGCCATCGACGCCGAGCCATGGGGCCCTGTCCCGCGGTCCCTGGCAGCAGGCCCTGGCTCTCACAGGAAGGGCGTGGCCCTGTCTCCCAGGAAATCCGACTACATCTCCCCGCTGGACGACCTCGCATTCGACATGTACCAGGACCCCGAGGTGGCGCAGATCATACGCAGACTGGACGAGCGGAAGCGCGAGGCGGTGCAGCAGGAGCGGTACGACCACGCCAAGAAGCTGAAGCAGGCCATCGCCGACCTGCAGAAGGTGCGCCGCCATGGACGCGGCTCCCCTCCCCCCCACGGCGGTCCTGTGTCGTCCCCCACAGGGAGGCAGGGAGTGGGTCACGCAGGGCCGCACGCGGTGCGCACCAGCGATCAGGGAGGTCCTGGCCCAGCCTGTGCCCGCGCAGCCCTCTGCAGGCGCCGCCCCGACGTCGGGTTGGGGGCGCCAGAGGCGTGAACGCCACCGCGAACTCACGGTGTTTCTTCCCCGACGGTGCGGGCACAGGCATGGGCAGCACGTGCTCTGCAGGGGGCGCGGTCCTGACCCCACTGTCCTGGGCCTCCCGTCCCCACGGGACACGCAGGGGCTCGGCACCGCCGTGGTCACGCGTGGCCGGGCGGGTGTCTGTGCGGGAGGGACAGCAGGCCCTGTGTCCCAGGTCGGGGAGCGGCTGGGGCGGTACGAGGTGGAGAAGCGGTGCGCCGTGGAGAAGGAGGACTACGACCTGGCCAAGCACAAGAAGAGGCAGATGGAGCAGTACCGCAGCCGGGCCTACGCGCAGCTGGAGCTGCACAGCCTGGTGGACGCCGAGCTGGTAGGCACGCTCGCGCTGGGGAGACGGTCACCGTGCCGTCCACAGGCCTGGCCGCTGCTCTGTAAAACCTGGCAGGCCGTGCCGTGCCCGGCGACGTGGGCTCCTGT
Organism: Micronycteris hirsuta; assembly: GCA_004026765.1. Taxonomy (NCBI): domain Eukaryota; kingdom Metazoa; phylum Chordata; class Mammalia; order Chiroptera; family Phyllostomidae; genus Micronycteris; species Micronycteris hirsuta. The sequence continues at coordinate 41,803 of PVJI01010708.1, read as the reverse complement.
GTGCTCACCCCGGGTGGCTGCGGCCTCGCCAGGTGCCGGCAGGATGCGCAGCAAAGCAGAAGGGAGCCAAGGCAGGGCCAGGGGACCTCGCTCCCCCACGTGTCCTCATTTGTGAGGTCAAGTTGCCGACAGCCCCGCCCCACGTGCCCCCAGAACCTGTGGGAGAGCGACGCCAGGCCTGGGCTGGGGCGCTGTCCCCCGGGCAGCCAAGCGCACCCTGGTTACAGAGCGGCAGGCCAGGCCGGGCCCCAGACCCGGGGGGCCGGGGGAGCGGACTGGGGCCCCCTGCCACCCCCTCCTCCCGCGGAGTGGCCGGGCTCGTGCCTTCTCCGCCCTGGGCCTCAGTGTCCCAGTGTCCCTGTCACAGCCACCAGGCAGTGGTGGCCCCCAGTGAGACGCTCTGTCACCGTGCCCGGCCTTGTCATGACGACATGGGACCCTGTGTCTGCAGCCATGGAGCACGGAGCACAGTCCTCCCATCCGGCCCTGGCGGCACGTCACGCATGAGTGCGCACAGCCGTGCCAGGGTTCGGGGTGGGCTGCTGTGCAGTGCACTCGGTGGCTGCGGGACGACCTCGTTGTAGACAGCCATTCTGCCTCCCCACACGCAGGCTCCGGGGCATCTGGGGTGCAGTGGCCTTGGGAAGGAAATGTCCCTTTGTCCCCAGATGCGGAGGCCTTTTGACTTGCCGCTGCAGCCCCTTGTGCGCCCTGGCAGCCCTCGCCATCAGCCGCCAGCGCTGCCACCGCCTTCACAAGAAGAAAAGGGGACAGAGAACCGGCTGGCGGAACCCTTCCTTCAGGACAAGCCCTCGGCGCACTCCCTGGACGTCTCTCCCCAGACCTGCGCCACGGACCTGCCATCGCTGCCCTCCACACACCCACGCATCAAGGCCCACGTAGGTACCGGTTCCGGCCGCACGCGGTTTATTCAGCAGACACTTGTCAGCCCTGCCTTGTGCAGGGTGTTGTTCCAGTGCAGAGGATTGTTAGGGTACAAAACAGCCAAACCTTGTCCTGTCCTGCTTTCCGGGACAGGCAGGTCAACGCTGAAGCCAGAGCACGGTGATGTAAGTGACCCGCACGCAGTCACACCTCCCTGGGGGTCCTGTCTGCAGGCGGACAGGGCAGGTCTCCGCCTGCTGCTGCCCCGTCCCCAGGCTGGGATGCGTGGCATCCCCGTGAGCCTCTGCTGGTCTCCCTGGGAAGGTGTGCAGACATCTGCTTAGGGAACGTTGGCGGGAAGAGCCGGGACAGTGTGTGCACAGGGTCCAGCCAGGACCGGCCCCGGCTCCAGTCAGGGCAGGTGCCACACTTGTTGGCACTGTCTGGGCTGGGAAGACGGGGGCCCTGGTTCGGACGGGGGCCGGCTGCCTTTGTGCCAGGAGCCTGAGACCCTGCGGGCTGGGTCCGGGGGCCCCACAGGGCTTCAGAGCCTGGTTCCTTCTGCCCCTCGACTTCTCTGTCACGTGGGCCTAGCCTCAGCGGTGTGCCCAATACCATCTGAGGGGAGAGCGCATCCCCTTCGAACAGAAGTCCCCACGTCCACCTGGTTCCGTCGGCCTCCGCCACGCGCAGCCTCCGAAGCGAGGACGAGGACCAGAGGGACCCGCGATTGGCTTGCTCAGAGCTCCCTCCTGGCGTCTCTGACACGCGTGGCCATGTGCCCGGTGGCTCTGGGGAGGGGGAGGGGTGCCAGGTGGGCACAGCCACAGGCCTGGGGAAGCAGGGGGACCCAGTGCACGACCCTGCGCGCCCCGTCGTCCCCACCAGTCACACCGTGTTGTGGTTTTGTCATCAGTCGGGATCAGTGTTTCAGATGAACGGAACCCCCGTTTCTCTTTGGCATGTCGTGCGTCACATCTGAGAGCGAATCTCAGAGGACGAGAAGCTTCCCTCACCGTGCATGCTCTCCGCGACCTCCAGGAACAGTGAGGGGAGGAGCGGTGGCCTGGCCTGCCTGTGGCCGCCCGGAGCCCCGCCTCAGCAAGGGACACAGGGGACACTCTTTTGTTCTGCCGCCACTTGGTTACCAGGAAGTCGGCTTCACGTTCACTTGCCTGTGTCCCCGTCTCCCGGGAGCACGTCAGCCGGGGGCCGTGTCCCTCCCACACACGGCTCCCATGGGGCACCGGCCTGGGCCAGGGCTGGGGGGGCTCAGGCAGCGTCTGCTGGAGGCCTGGGGACAGGGAGGCGGCCACCTCCGCAGAAGGGGGCACTGGCCGTAACCTGAGGAAACAGCAGAGGGCTTGCCTGAGAAGACGGGATAGCTCTCGCTTTAGCGGTGGCTCCCACGCTGGGCCCGGAGGCGGGCGGTGCGTGGCGGCCGAGGCTGCGAGGCGGTTAGAGAACCCTGGCCGCACCCGGTCCGCCGTGTCCTCTTGTCTGAACCGTCCTCGCCGGACGGCACTGGGGTTTGGCATGCTCCCGCAGTCGGCGGGCTGCCGGGCGGGTGTGCATAGAGCTCCGCAGCCCCCTCTCTCCCACAGCGCGAGCCCCTGCCCTACGACGAGCGGCCCCTTCCTGCGGTCCGCAAGCTGCCTGGGGCGGCCACCGTGGAGCCGGACAAGAGCGAGGCGGATGCCAGCGAGGCGCCCAGGGGGGCAGCGCTGGGCGAGCCGGAGCCCCTGACAGAGAAGGCGCTGAGGGAAGCCAGCTCCGCCATCGACGTGCTGGGGGAGGCCTTGGTGAGCGAGGAGTACCACGGCCGCGCGTGTGCACGCGTGTGCCATGCGCCGTCGACGGGCCCTGACCCCCGCCGCCCCATGAATGAACGGTGTCCACACCGTCCTGTCCTCCCCGCCTGCTCGGGCCCCTCTCCTGCTGCTGTGCTCCCGCTTTCCCAGCATCGTCCTCCTCTTCAAAGAGCCCGGCCTCACGCCACTCTGGAAGCAGGGCGGCTCCAGCTTCTGTCCCCAGCGATGCCCCAGGCTTCACGGGCTCAGGACTCGCCTGTTGGTCCCGGGCGCAGGGTCCCCGCGGAGCCCTCCTCAGCACCGCGTTTCCCACGAGCCTGCTGTGTCCCCGGCAGCCCCTCGCTGTCAGGGTCCGGCACCCGTGCGTAGGGGCTGGGGCCCGAGGGCGTGTGTGGCCACGGCCTCACCTACACTGGGCGCACCCCAAGGGCGAGCCTACAGCACGCTCTTGGCGACGCGTCCACGTTCTCCCGTGGCGGCGGGAGGGCGGGCCGAGGGGAGGAGCCCACGCGATGGCCACTGTGCTTTGTCCTCACGATCCGACTGGAAAGGCTCCGGCTCGTTGCTGACTCGGAGCAACAGCAACTCGGGTATAAGACTTCGCCAGAATGTCCACCCGAGCCAGGCCCCCCACTCCCACCCCCGGGAACACCAGCCCCCAGCCCGGCAGCGGTGCTTCCCCGGGGAGCTGCCCCGCTTTCCACAGGTCAGCGTAGCCTTAGGGTCTCCGGGTTAGAAAAGCGGTCTCTCTAAACGCGCGCTTCTTCTGGAGGGGTCCTGGTACCGGCGACGTTCCTCACGGTGGCAGTGGTGTCACTGACCCACCCACCGAGCGAGCAGGACTGCCGTCTGCAGGTGGCCGGGGCCTATTCCAAGCTGTGGTCACACCGTGAAGACGCGCTGCTCGCCTTGCACGAGCAGCTCACGGGCCTGCCGGTGGGAGCCCCGAGGGAGGAGCTGAAGAGCGTGCTGCGGGCCGCCGTCTTTCTCGTTAGAAGAGCCATCCAAGACATCGTGACCCCGGTGAGTCCCCTCGCCGCGGCGCCCCAGGGTCACGGTGCAAAGCCGTGTCCCTCCCCAGGAGTCAGAGGAGCCGGGAGGCCACCTGGCCGCCGGAATCATCGTCTTCTCCCGCCTCGCTGTCCCTGCAGTGAAGGTTCTAGAAATGCCGTCAGCGAAAGGCCCGGCGCCAGGCCGCTCGGTCAGTCTCGCTGGCGTGAGCAGCCGCCGCCCTTCGTGCTCCTCTGAGCTGTTCCCACGACTCCCTCACGAGCACCCCCTTAATTTTTCACTTTTCCCGGGACCCGAGCCGTCAGGAGGTGCCGCTGAATCTCCCCGCTGTACCTCCCCGCTGCGGCAGGGCTGCGGGCTGAGCGCCCTCACTGGCGCCAGCCCCGCGTTCGCGGGTGCTCACAGCCCACAGACAGCGGGCGGCGGTCCGTGGGGGCGTCCTCACAGCTCACCTGCCTTCATCGCTCCTCCCAGGTCTTCCAGGCCTCTTTGAAGCTGTTGAAAATGATAATCACCCAGTACATCCCTAAGCACAGACTGAGTAAACTCGAGACAACTCACTGTGTGGAGAGAACAGTCCCCGTCCTGCTGGCAAGAACTGGGGACTCGTCCGCTCGGCTCCGGGCTGTGGCTTCAAATTTCATTCAGGTAGGACCTCCCGGGTCGGGGTGGGGGCTGCTGTGGTGAGCGCAGGCCTGCCAGTGCCGGGCTGTGCCCAGGGCACCCCGCTCCTCCTTCCTGAGTCCCTCGCCTTGGGCTCCAAAACCTGCATTTTGTCTTAGACATGAACTTCAACAGACAGGCACAGTCGGTTTTCTAGTGTTTAGAAAACCGTTTTCTCAAGGTTGGGAAATCCTGAGAGGACATCCCTAAGTCTTTGATCATGGGTGTTTTCCCTTAAGATTTCACTTATTTATTTTTAGAGACGGGAAGGGAGGGAGAAAGAGAGGGAGGAGACTATCGATGGCAATCGATTGCCTCTCGCACACCCGCACCCAGGCACATGCCTGGGCGGGAAATCGAACCACCGACCTTTCAGTTCACAGGCCAGCTCAGTCCACTGAACCGCACCAGCCAGGACTGGTCGTGCTTTCTCTGATGGCTTTTGATGACCTTCAGGAGGTCGCAGCTTTATTCTTGTTTGTTTTTACTGATTGCTGTGTCTCAAATAGAAACGTGAGCTTACGGGTCAGCAGTTTTGCTCCCGTTGGTCACTGCCACCATGTACCACCCGGTGCCCCCGTCAGAGCCGCCCTGGGGAGCGTGCTAGACGGCGCGGGGCTGCCTGCAGCGGCCTCCACTGCGCAGGAGCACAGGGCGTTGGTCTTTGTAGGAAATGGCCCTGTTTAAGGACGTGAAGTCTCTCCAGATGATTCCGTCGTACCTGGTGCAGCCGCTGAAGGCCACCGCCTCGGCCCACCTGGCCGTGAGCCGGATGGACCTGCTGGCCCGGCTGCTGAGAGACCTGGGCACCGACGGCACGGGCTTCACCGTGGACAATGTGATGAAGGTAAGCGCGCCGTGCGACCCGCCGCCGTGGCCTCAGCATTTGAGAGGGTGCCTGGGGCAGGTGAGGGTCGAGTCTGTGTTTGTCGAGTAAACAGTTAATTGAGCGACCTGGGGAAAAGCAGCATTTGACCTGACCCCAGCGACTCGAGGGCCGTGAGTGGAAGGTGTTGGCCAGCCCTTCCTCAGACCGACCCAGCGGCCCATCCGTCCCCAGGGGCCTGGTGTGTGGCATGGCTGTGCCGCGGAGGGGCAGGCCGCTGCTCGGCTGAGCGCAGGGCCCTGACCTGGCAGCCACATGCCGGGGGTCAGCCCAGATGGAGGGAAGGCAGGAGCAACGAGTAAAAGGCCGGGGGGCAGGGCAATAACCGCAGGAGCGAGTCCCTGAGCAGCTGGAGGGGCAGCACCGCAGCGCACACCAGACGCTGGCTCGGTGCAGCAGGGGCCGGTCACCGTCTTCGCGGGAGGCTGTCAGCTCAGAGCCGAGCTCGGGGGCGAGGCTGGGGGGCGAGGAGGAGGAGTGCGGCACTTACAGGGCAGCTCGCTGCGCAGTGCCAAGGACCCGTGATCTCTGCGGCTGAGTCCGCGTGCAGCCGGATGGCGTGATTCTCAGGTCTGCCACCACATGCCCCTTCGCCCCGTGAGTGCAGGAGGAGGGTCCCGGGCTTGGAGGCTGCGTGGACACCACCTCGTGCATGGCGGATTGACCGCCCTCTCAGGCGGGACATGCCGGGCAGCAGCGACTGGAGGGAGCAGACAGGCAGAGAAGGTGGAGTGGGTGGCGGGAAGGAGCCGAGAAGTCGTCGTGGGCGGGGGGGGGGGGGGGGGGGGGGGGGGGGGGGGGGGGGGGAGGGGGGGGGGGGGGGGGGGGGGGGGGGGGGGGGGGGGGGGGGGGGGGGGGGGGGGGGGGGGGGGGGGGGCGCCGAGGGAGGTGAGCTGGAGGCAGGAGGTGGCAGACTTGGGTGGGGCCTGTGGGTGGGCAGTGCCTGGCAGTGACGCCCAGGGGTGCACAGCAGGCTGAGACCGTGGCAGCGAGGACGCCCAGGAGGAGAGAGGCCAGGCCCCTCCCCAAGCACGAGGGCAGCACAGATGGGACACAGACACTGGCATTCGTTTGTGGGACAGAATTCCACGCAGCAGTTAAAGTGCGTGGAACTTGAAAACGTGTCAAGGACCAAAGGACGTTCCGACTGACACGCACAGCACAGCGCGTGTGCTCACACTTAGGGCGTGCACACTGCACAGTGAAGGAAGGTGTGGGGGCGGGGTGTGCCTGTGCATGCCGGCCAGCTCCAGGAGAGCCACTTGTCACCCGGAGACAGACATGGGGGTCTGCAGGGTGGCCCGCGTTTTATTGCTAAAAACAGAGACCAAATAACATGCACGGTCGCAGCACTGGCCGGCCCGGACAGGCAGTGTGTGGGGGCGGGTCCACTTCCTCCTGTGTGTGCGGTCGCTCAGAGAACACTGACCGCGTGCAGAAGGCCGTGACCCAGAGCACAGATGCAGTGAGCAGAAAAAAGCAATACACGCACTTGCCGCGGCCAGCCCCACTTCACCTGTGCACGTGTGTGAGGTCATCCAAGCGGGGAAGCCCCGCATCCTAGTAGCCGCAATTCTGTGGCCGTTTCCTTTTTCTTTAGTTTCTAAGTGTGCGTGCTGTGCTTCCAGCTCTTCCATGCTGGATGAATGACCCCCGTCACTTTAACAAGCAGTAACGCAGGCGCCCTCCTGCGCTGTGTCCAGTTCGCAGTGCGCGCCCTGGAGCACCGGGTGTATGAGGTCCGCGAGACGGCGGTGCGAGTGGTCCTGGACATGTACGGGCAGCACCGGGCGCTCGTCCTGGACTACCTCCCCGTGGACGACAGCGCCGCACGCAAGAACGTTCTCTACAAAACCGTGTTCGAGGGCTTTGCTAAGATCGACGGCAGACCTACGGACGCTGAGATCAGGGTAGGTTCCCTTTCGCACGAGTCCTGGGTGGACGGCGGTCTGACAGGAGTAAGCTGAGTGTGCAGGGAGTGACGTGGCAGGAGACAGCACACCGAGAGCATCGGGCCCCCGGGGTCAGACCGGGCGTGTCCCTGGGTGCCCGCCCCTGGGTGGCAGCGCGAGGACGCTTTGCCTCCTCCGTCTGAAGCGTCCCTCACAGGAGCTGAGGCTTCTGTTGCGCTCGCGCCCCACGAGGAGTCTCAGTGGCCCCCGCAGTGCGGGAGAAGCGCGCGTGTCCTGTGTCTCGGTCTCTCAGACGGCCCCAGACGCCGTCCTAACGGAGCGATGCTCTTCACGCCAGGCGCAGAAAAAAGCGGCTACAGAAGAAGCAGAAAAACAAAAGAAAGAAGAAATTAAAGTTTTACAAGGGCAGTTGGCAGCACTGAGAGAAATGCAGGCTGAAGTCCAGGTGGGCAGGTTCACGTGGGGCCCGAGTCCCGGTGGGCAGGTTCACGTGGGGCCCGAGTCCCGGTGGGCAGGTTCACGAGGGGCCCCAGTGCAGGTGGGCAGGTTCACGTGGGGCCCGAGTCCAGGTGGGCCAGGTTCACATGGGGCCCGAGTGCAGGTGGGCCGGTTCACGTGGGGCCCGAGTGCAGGTGGGCAGGTTCACATGGGGCCCGAGTGCAGGTGGGCAGGGTTGCATGGTTCCACCCTGGGATTTGGGTAGAATCCCGTGACCCTGGACTTCATTATGTAGACACACGATACAGGTGGTAGGTGTTGATGGTGTTATGCAAATGGGTGTTTCTAGTACCAGTTTTTAAACTCGTTCCGGATAAATGGAAGGAACCCCCCTTTGCTCGTTGGGTTGCTATCCGTGTCCTGCTGCTGTGACGCTGAGAGCGAACTCTGGGCGCAAGGGGGTCGATGTGGTGGAGGGACCCTGTCCTGCGGCAGCTCCCCAGCCTCCACCAGGGCAAATGGGAAAAGTGAGCTTGAGCCTGACGATCCGGTCTCCCCGCATTAAGGAGGCGAGGTCTCAGGCAAATGGTCTACCGGGGGAAGCCCTCAGTCCTGAGCCTACAGAGATGTGTACGTAGTGGGGCCCACAGCGACTGCATGACTGCAGTTGCTTCAGCCCACGGGTCTTTGTGACTCCTCCCTGAGGAAGAGGGTGGGGGGCTGGGCGTTGCTGGTGCAGAGTCTGCTGTGCCCAGGGCTGCTACTTGCCTGTGCAGCTAGGGGTCCGCCAAGGGGATGGATCCCGGTGAAGTGTTGTGATCACTTCCTCTTTAAAGAGCAACGGGTAAGAATGGAGAAGAGGAGTGGCGATATGGCCGCGTACCTGCTGAGCACCTAGAAAGCTGCAGTCACACGCCAGCTCGACACTGGAGTGCCAGAACAACTGAAGGAGAGAACGCGCCCCTCCAGGGACGGGACAGGGGACCCTGTGGGGACAGTGCCGCCCACCCGCATAGTAAATCTCAGGACAGTGGGACTTTCAGCACGGGGCCTCCAGCGACCCGCTGCTCCAGGCCCGGCAGGGGGAATCACTGTCCCTGGTGGTCTACGCGAGGAAGCAAACTCAGCAAACTCAGTGGCTTGTCCTGGGTCATGAGCTGGCCAGTGCTTAAGCTCTGCGGCCAACCCCTTCCTCGCTCCAGCTGCCGCCTGGCCTCGGGGACCCGCCGTCCCCCTAGAGGCCCTGGTGGCAGTGCCGGGACCTCATCCACACTGTCCTCGGGGGCCTTCACCGCTGCCTCTTCGTGCCGCCTGTGTTTGCTGAGTACCTGCCTCGTGCCCGCACTGCGCTGGGCTCTGGCAGTGCGGCCCGGCCCTTGCGGGGCTGCTGCTGCAGCGCTGAGGGGCTCGGTGGGTGCGTGAGGGGCTGTCGCCGGGCGCTCTTGGAGGCACCGCGCAGAGAAGTGTGATGTTAATCCCTTAAGCTCTTCCCCAGTTCCCAAACTCTGCTCTTGTGTTGTCACTGACGTGGTTGCTCACCACCACGTGAAACTCCATTGCCCACAAAAGTGTTGTGGTTGACAGTTCATGCTTGTGACTCGCCAGGAAATGCTGTGTACAGGGTGACCAGCGTCCCTCAGAAACTGCAAGTCCCAGAAGTCCCTCAGCCCCTGGCCGGGTGGCCAGTCACCCAGGCAGTGCGAGCTTGGCGCACACTGAGCTTTTGTAGAGATGATGGCCGAGTGGCCAGGGAAAATGTGATGTTTCCCAGAGTTGGAGGGGAGGAGCAGGGAAGTGGCCCTGCTACAGCAGGTGGAGCCTCCCCAGGGCCACCTGTCCCTCCACGTCCACAGCAGCACAGCCCGTCACCCGGCCAGAAAGGCTTCTGGTGACCGACCTTTTCTGCCGATCCACCTGGGTCCAAGCGCACCCTGCACAGGAGGGAAAGCGTGGGGAGCGCCGGTAGGAGGTGCCAGCCAGGCCCCCGCCGGCAAACCGGAATCGCTGCCCTCCTGGACCCTCGCTGCCCACAGTAAATAAGGGGTTAGTGCGGCAGCGTGGTGCGTACCCAGGAGGAAAAGAAACCAGAGAGGGTGTGCTGCAGGGCGTGGAGGAAGAGGAGGCACAGCGGGGACGCCAGAGCAGCTGGGGCACAGGAGGCACATGGATGTAGGAGAGGAGTCGCGGGAGGGGCCCGGGAAGCCGAGGGGGTTCTGAGCAGGAGATCCCCGGGCCTCGGGCCTCAGTAAAGAGCAGGGACCGGAGCCGCCTTTGGGAGGAGCGGTGAGGAGCGAAGGGTGACGCCAGCCCACACGGTTTGTGAGGGGTCTGAGGGCGTTCCGTGGGACGGGGTGGGAGGGAAGCCCCCATCCGCCCAGGTTTGGAGGCCTGCTTGACCGGGCCACTGAGGACACCGTGACCGTGACAGTCCACTGAGGGGCAGGTGTGAGGGGAGCAGGGGGGCCGTCTGCGGAGATGAGGCTGAAGATGACCTGGAGACCCGAGCAGAGATGCCAAGTGGGCAGCAGGCTGGGCGGAGGCTCGCGCAGGCTCACATGCAGAGGCGGCTCCGAGCCTGGGGCTGTGGGGGCAGGGTGGCCACCCGGGGACTTGCGGGGGGGAGGCTGAGGAGTGGCATGCTGCTGGGAGCCCCGGGTGCGGGTGGACGCAGGTGGACACTGGCCGTGGTTGAGTGGCCTGGAGGGGTGGTGACCTTGACATAGGGCTGTCCATGGGGCAGAGCCAGGAGAGAGGGAGCCTGCCAACACTGGAGGGCGATGTCCTTCTTGGGGTGCACACTGTTGGAGGGGACAGACCCCAGGAGAGACCCTTGATCTCTGCAGCGTCTGTCCTGACCCTGACTGTTCGGTTTTGTGTCCTAGGAACAAGGGAGCGAGGCTGCCAAGGCAGAGACTCCAGGTACGTAAGACACACCTCTGTTTGCTCAGCAGGCACACTCGCCTGCTACGTCACACTTGCCTGCTGCGTTTCAGATGTTAGGGGCAGATACTGAATACTCCCACCTTTCCTCACTTCACTTGTGTTTTTTAGAGAGAGGGGAAGGGACGGAGAAAGGAGAGAGAGAGAGAAACATCAATGTGTGGTTGCCTCTCCAGCACCTCCTACTGGAGATCTGGCCTATAACCCAGGCATGTGCCCTGACTGGGAATCGAACCCGTGGCCCTTTGGTTTGCAGGCCAGCACTCAATCCACTGAGCCACACCAGCTGGGGCTACTAATGTATTTTTTTAAACATCTTTCACATCAGATGTTACTAGCTTTAAAAAAAAAAAAAAAACTAGTCCCTAAACATTTGAAAAGCGTTTTCACAGCCATTTAAGTTGCTTTCTCTTTGGCTTCTCCAGTCGCTCACAGGAGAGAAGCAGCCCCACCCAGCGCTCCCGAAGCCCAGGAGGGCCACTACCTTGATCAGTGAGCAGATGGGTCTTCACCCGCGACGTGACGACGAGGCACTGCCTCCCAGGCCGGCGGGCGCGCAGAGGGAGGGGGAGGGGGCCCCAGAGCCACCGGCCCTCACGCCCGCCACCCGCCCTTGCAGCCTGTGCATCTTCTGCGGGGAGCGGAGCGAGGCCTTCACGGAGGAGGGCCTGGACCTGCACTACTGGAAGCACTGCCTCATGCTGACGCGCTGCCCGCACTGCCGGCAGGTCGGCCGCCGCTCTGCTGTTGGAGGGTCGCGTGTCTACAAGTGCGCATGCGTCACAGTGTCACAGCTCGAGCCATCGCAGAGTAGACGCCTGTGTGACACCCTGGCCAAGTAGGCCCGGAAGTCTGAGTCACAGGGTCTTGGTTTCCGACACCCGAGCCGGTGCTGCTTCCGTCCGAGTTTCACGTGAACGGGAGCGTGCGCGCGGTGATGACGTGCCCTGTGCCGTCCACCCTCCTGTTTGGGGAGCTTGGGTCGTGTATGGTTGGAGCCTGAGATAACGCTGCTCTTGACTTCGTGTGCGAGGCACAGCCGTGGGTGCACACCTAGGTGTGGACCCGCCGGGCATGCTGTGCTCGGCTGCAGCGCACACGCGTGTGCTCCGAGGGTCACACACACCCTCGCACCCGGGCGCGGACTGTCTTCGCCTGCCACCAGAGCGGCTGTGCCAGGCTATGGGACACGTGTCCCCGGCCGTGGGGGAGCTGGGCTCCTGCCCGCAGCTTCTGGGCCGCCCAGCTGCCTCTTGCACGAGGCACCTTCTAGTCTCTTGCCTATTTTTAAGTCAGTTGCCAATTTTTTTTTTTTTTTAAACTGACTTGTTTTGTTGTTTATACATCTGACGGGAGCCTGTGCAGAGCCACCGCCCACTCTGGGCCAGGCCGCGTCGTCACCTTGCGTGTCCGTGATGGACAGAGCTTTTCATTCGCACGCTGCCCACCTCATCATCTCACTTGTGGCCAACGCTGTTGTGTTCAGTGTGAGAAACGGCCCCCACCCCAATTCTCACCCCTCTCTGACGAAGCAGGCTTAGCATCCCTAACGCTGAGGGGCCTGAGAAGGACGTGGGTCTTTAGCCAAGTAAGCAAACGGTCTCAGGAGCTCGGTGGGGTGGGTTCCAGACGGGACAGATGTGCGTGCTGCCCCTCACCTTAATGACAGGGACTCTGACAATCACGGGCACAGGGGACAGGGGTGCAGACTGCACCAGCGGGCTGGGGCCGGGCAGGCGCGGTGACCCAGCGGCGGGCCCTGCTGTGTCTCGGAGCCAGGTGGTGGAGATATCCAGCTTGACGGAGCACCTGCTGACAGAGTGCGACCGGAAGGACGGGTTTGGCAAGTGTTTCCGCTGCAGCGAGGCTGTTTCAAAGGAAGAACTGCCCAGGCACCTCAGGACAAAGGACTGTCACCGTGAGTCCCCAGGCCCGCTCCAGGGAAGGCCCTGCTGCCGGTGTCCCTGGGCACCTCCTGCTCCTCTGCCCCCGCCCAAGCCCCATGGGGGTAACTAAGTCTTGTCTCACGGACACCGTTTCAGCTGCCAAACCGGAGAAGCTGGCCAACCGGTGCCCTCTGTGCCACGAGAACTTCGCGCCTGGAGAGGAGGTGAGTGCCTGGCTCAGGAGCGCCGCCTGCGCTGTCTCAGCCGCACCCCCCACAGCCCCCGTGTCGGGCCCTGGCTGGTGTCCCAGCCAGATTCTGCAGCGCTCTGGTCCCTTTCGATTAATGAACATGAGCCCCATCCAGTTTGGGAATTCTACTTCCTGCCCGATTCCAGGCTCTCCTCTGCCCCGCTGTGATCGGAGGGGGCATCAGGGCCTCCATCCCCACCTCCTTCCTGCCCTTCCCCCGCTCCACTCCTCTGGTGCCTGGGCTCAGGGTGGGGGCGCTGGAGGGAGTCAGAGCTGCCTGCTGTGTGTCCAGCGGCGGGTGCTGGGCCCTGCTTCGGCGGGTGCTGGGCCCTGCTTCGGCTCAGCCACTTCCCTGCCAACCCGCTGAGCCACGGCCTCCCGTGCCCGCCACTGCTTCAGCCCTCCTGTCCCAGCCTCGGGACCAGCCGTGCCCTGTGGCTTTCTGTCGACCACAGAAAGTCAGGGACCGAACAGTGGCCAGGCTGCCCCAGCCGCCCTGCGAGCCCCTTACCTGCCCACTCGTCTGGGGCTCATCCTCCCAGAAAACGTCAAAACCGTAACAGGACACAGCAGAGCGAAGGACACCACGGGCTCCCGTCAGGTCCCGTCACCTCCTGAACACCTGTCACTGCCCCCGCCTGGGTGCCCCCCCCAGACAGCACGTCACCCCACATGCGGACGGCCACTGCTGTGGTCTCGGGCCACGACCTCGGGGTCAGAGTGCACGTTCCCCAGGCCCAGGGAGGCCATACGCCAAGGCTGGTTGTGTGTCCCACTTCCGTGGGCTCTTCTCCACAGCGGGACGAGGCGTGCGTCCCCCGGTGGCGTGGAGCCACGTGGCTGTTCTACAGTCACTGCCACCAGCTCGAAATATTGGGCTCACCTGCAGCATTTCCTGTTCCACCCCAAGTGCTCTGAGAAATTAACTTCCACAGTTGGGTAGGGCACGTGGCTGGTCCCCACGTCTGTGAAGCGAGGCGTCCGCAGGGACCACACTGAGCGGCTGGCCCTGCTCTGCCTGTGTCCCTCACCTTCCTAGTGGTGGCAGCGGGGGCCTGGGGCCACCTTACCTGTGGGCCCTGAGCTCCTTCCCGGGGCCGGCAGACTGTTTTCCTCATCATCCTAGGACTGAGCCCCCGTTTTCTTGCTGGCTGTCAGCTGGGGCCGCCCTCAGCTCCTAGAGGCCACGCGGCATCACCCCCCTCCCCCACCCCGTGTGTTACCTGCCTGCAGGCGGCCAGTCTGCGCTGGGGAGGGCGGGAGGGCTGGGTCCTGCGCGGTCCCTACAGCGCTCAGATCACGGGAGGGGAAGGCAGGCTCCCAGACCCCCGCCCAGCCTGGCTGCGTCTTTAACCGCAGGCAGCGTGGGCTGCGAGGGCCCCGGCTGAAACCCCGCCGCCTCTCGTTCCAGGCGTGGAAAGCTCACCTGATGGGCCCTGCGGGCTGCACGATGAACCTGCGCAGGACACACCTGCTGCACAAGGCCCCACCTCCACCACAGGGTGAGGACGCGCCCCTCTCCATCCCTCCACTGCCCCCAGCCAGAAGGCATCCTGCCAGCAGCTTTCCGTCCCGGCACTGGGCCCCTACGTAGTGACTTATGTCAGACTTACAGTGCTTTACAGGAAGTGGTACTTCTCATAAGGAAACTTTCTGACCAGAGAGCCTGGGGTGCACCCCTACTTCGGGGCTGTGAGAAGGGCCTGGGCCGCGGGGTGTGCGCGTCTGCCCGGCCCTGTGCTGCGGCTGCGCACCGGGCTGGACAGGGACGGGAGGCTCACGGAGGGGCTGCCCGAGGTCACGCAGCCAGGAGGTGGCGCTCCGGTCACTCAGCTGCTCATTGGCCCATTTCCGGAGCGGAGGTTTTGAAGCTGAAAGTGGGCCCTGGTGACCAGTCCAGGCCTCTTTCCTCAGGCCGGCAGTCGGCACCTCCTCTGAGCTCCTGGTCCTTCCTCCGCTGCCGCCCTGCGTGTGCCTGCAGCCGCCGCCTTGGGGCTAGGTGGCCGCTGTCCCCTCCTGGCCCCGCCACGCAGGCTGGCTCCAGCAGACGAGTGATGGGGGTGTCACATCCCTCCTGCCCTGGCCCTCCCCAGTGTCTGCTGACACCTGGCCACCTGCCCTGTCCCCATGGCTCTGCACTCCGGCCCGGGCATTGGCTCCCTTCTGACGGCGCCTGTGCTCTGTCCGTGTCCACTGCAGGCAAAGGCCCAGCCGCGGTCAAGGCCGGGAGCTCGGGGCCGAAGGCCGGAAGCAAGATCCCCACCCCAAAGGGGGGCCTGAGTAAAAGCTCTGGCAGGACCCTCACGAAGCGATGACGTGACGGACCTCTGTCTCCTCAGTCTCTGCGGGGACCAAGCAAACGTCCCTCCTGAACATTTCTCCTGGAAGCCATCCTCGGGGGGCAGCACGTGCTCCGCCCTGCTGTCCCCACCTGGCACCCTGTGGGGATGACTCGAGAAGCGGCCTCCTGAGCTCGGACCTGACCTCTGCGTTACAACTAACACGAGCCGGTCTCCGACGCCCTCAGCCTGGGAGGCCCTGGGAGCAACGTACTGCGGGAGCAAGTGGTGCTCGGCCGGCGGGCGTGCGGAGGGTGCACCCAGTCTCCGTGCCCGCTGCACTGGACACCGGTGCCTGTCGGGCAGGGGGACGGGACGGGGGCGCGGGCGTGTGCTGGGGCTCCTCCCAGGCGGCGTCTGCACAGCCTGTGCTTCCCTCCCACGAGAAATAAAGGTTAAAGACACACAGCAGCTCCTGAGAACGGGCCCCCCAGCACTCGGGTCTGCTTCCAGCCTGGCCTGGCCTCCCCCCCCCCCAGAACCACGGGGGATTGGGACTGTGAGGTCGCCTTTCTCTCACACTCCATGTGACACTGAAAACCCACCCCCACTCACAACGATGAAACCAAACTGAAACCCAGCCTCCTGCCAGCTCCTGAGCGGCCCCACCCATGGAAGTGGTCCTGCTGCGCCCTCTCCAGGTGGCCGGGGGAGCCCTGTCAGGAACCTGCGTGGCCACGCCCAGCCTCCGCCCGTTGCCTGAGCTCCCCAGGTGCCTGTCCACTGAGGGCAGAACAGCTGGCCCTGTGCACCCCATCCCGTGACCGGGCGCCGCTGTCCGCTTCCTCAGATGCCAAGATAATTACAAAATAACCCATTTTGGCTTCAAAAACGTGTTGGCCGTTTTCTAACCCAGTTTTGAAGTACAGATAAAATACTTTCAAACAGAACAATAATGAGAAAACCAAGAGATTTATCTTTCTAATCAAAACTTTTAAGGAGTACATATATGTTTTTCGTATATTTTAACTTAAAAGTATTTGTAAAAATATTTAGTTTTTAGTGATTGACAAAATTGGGTGCATTTAAATCAGGTTAGCCTTGCTGGTTACCAAAGAATCGCGCATTTGCGGTAAGTGACCCAGGGCGGTGACTGCAGAGTTACTGTTGAGGAACCAAGAGCAAAGGATAAAAATGTAAAGGGAACTGCAAGCATCCTGGCCATTCATAAACAAGTCTCTGAATTTGGAATAGTAATTAATTGAATTTTTCCATGAACATGTTGTGATTATTTAACAACACTTATTTCTATTTCATACTTCAGAATATTCTATCAATCTAAAAGAATTGTATCTATAAATGGGCATTAGAATACAAATGTAAATCCTTCTGATGAAAATATGCAACTGTTTGATATTTTAACATAGTTTTCTATGTTTTTATTTCAGGTCAGGTACCAGAGTTATAAAATATCAGTAATATATTTTTGTTGCTGTTTCAGGACTTAGTTAATTCACCCTATATTAATATAATAAAAAGATCACTAAATACTTGCCACTTTCATTTGAGGTTATAATTGGTCGTAAAGTAAGTTAGTTGTCAAAATGAATTTACTGCTAAAGAAGTGAAAAGATTTTAAGCTTCATATAAATTAGAGAAAACTATCGACCAGTTTTATCCTGTGAGTGAAATCAATGTTCTGTAAACACTGACTGTGCCCGTGAGTGGCTTAGTCTGGAGTCTCCTTGCGTGTTCACCCTGTGAAAGGGCATTTCTACCAGCCAGCCAGGCTTTTTTGCTTTACAAACTAGGAAAAAAGCAACACTTTATAGATTTGTAGAATAGTTATATGCTTTTATCAACTTTGGTAATTGTTTCTATTTTAAATTAGTAGATACTAACTTAAAACTTAGATCCTCACAGTTTAAAGTAGCAAAAATTCCTTCCAATGTTTTATCCCCCCTCGGTCAGTGGGGTGTGAGGGGAGGGGAAGCCTGTGGCTGCAGAGGGTGCAGGAGTCACATGCTGTGTATGATCTCGGAGGACTGGACAAAGGTGGCCCTGTAAGTTCTGTCTTTCCTTCAGAGTACACGTAGTAGTTTAAAGAAAAAATTATTCAATTTTAGAGTGGAAGGGTGGGAGAAAGAGGGAGAGAAACATCAATGTGTGGTTGCCTCTTACACGCCCCCACTGGGGGCCTGGTCTGCAACCCAGGCATGTGTCTGTCCTAACTGGGAATCGAACCAGCAACCCTTTGGTTCGCAGGCAGGCACTCAGTCCACTGAGCCACACCAGCCAGGGCTTAGTACTTATTTTTAAAAGGGTCCTAGAAGCAGCGGCCATGTTATCCTGGTAGTTGCCCCATCCACGTCCTATCTCCCGCGTCTCTGACAGCATCGTTTTCTCGTGTGCTTGGTTTGCTCCCGGGCTGTCCCTCTGTCCATCCCATCCCTTCCCTCCACTGCCAGAGCACAGCTGCCACCAGGCAGGGCTGGCCCTTCAGCCAGGGCCTCACCTGCAGGACCCGTGAGCAGATGCAGGATCTCACTGCAGCCCGGGACCAGCCCTGGACAGTAGGTCCCGTGTCATTAAATAGCCACCAGGAGTTGGGAGTTTGCAGTTGCTTGTGAGCTGACATCAGCCCTAAAAAGCTGACCCCACGCTGGGTCACGAGGTCGGCTTGGGGCATTAGTTGGGCTCCCCCAAGAAAAGCGAATCACATTCGCTTTGCAGGATAGCAAATTTGGCTTTGCTTTTCAGGAATAACGAATCAACACCTGGCTGTCTTCACAGACTTAGCACATGCGAACGGATCCCACATTTGCATGACCTACCTTGAGCACGGCAGGTTTTCAGCTGTGCAGACGGAATCGTACACAGTCGCCGTGCTGTGGCTTTTCGTGCGGCCGGGCACCGCGCACGGCGGGGAGAGTCGCGCAGCCCGCGTCCCCAGGGTGCTCGTCCTCCTCGAAGACGTGTCGCGGTTCCCTGTCCGTTCTCCTGCCACGGACACCCGGCAGGGCCCGGCGTGGGCTGCTGTGACACCGTTCAGAGCCTTACCGCCTGCGGCGTGACACCTAACGGCGGGAGCGGCTGGGCTTCCCGAAACCCCGCGGCCGAGACGCGCGGGCCGAGAGGGCGGGGCCAGGGGCCGAGAGGGCGGGGCCAGGGGCCGGCCTCCCGGGCAGGGGCGTGGCGGAACCCTCGGCGCCGGGTGGGGCCGCGTCCTCCCGCTGCTTCCGGCCCGCGCCGGAAGTGACGCGCCCATCCCCGGAAGCCCCCCGCGGCGGCGGCGCGATGGCGGCGGCGGCGGCGGTGTCGGAGCCCTGGCCCGAGCTGGAGCAGGCGGAGCGGCAGCGGCGGCGGGAGCTGCTGCTGACGGGGCCCGCGCTGGAGGAGCGCGTGCGGGCGGCGGGCGGGCGGCTGCCGCCGCGGCTCTTCACGCTGTCGCTGCTGCACTACCTGGAGGTGAGCGGCTGCGGCAGCCTGCGCGAGCCGGGCCCGGGCCTGGCACAGGGCCTCCCGCAGCTGCAGAGCCTCGTGCTGCGGCGCAACGCGCTGGGGCCTGGCCTGAGCCCCCAGCTCGGCCCGCTGCCCGCGCTGCGCGTGCTCGACCTGTCGGGCAACGCGCTGGAGGCGCTGCCGCCGGGCCAGGGCCTGGGCCCCGCCGAGCCGCCGGGCCTGCCGCAGCTGCAGAGCCTCAACCTCAGCGGCAACCGGCTGCGCGAGCTGCCCGCCGACCTGGCGCGCTGTGCCCCGCGCCTGCAGACGCTCAACCTCACCGGCAACCGCCTGGACGCTTTCCCCGCCGAGCTCTTCCGCCCCGGCGCGCTGCCGCTGCTCAGCGAGCTGGCGGCGGCGGACAACTGCCTGCGGGAGCTCAGCCCGGACATCGTGCACCTGGCCTCGCTCAAGGTCAGTGGCGCCGAGCGGGCGGGTCCGGGCTAGGAAGCCGTCCCCCGACCCCAGCGTCCCCCCAGCACCCCACCCCCGCACTCTCCTGGCTACAGCCTCCGGTCGCAGCACACTGTTCACACCTGGGCTTCAACGCCTGACACTGAGTTTCCGAGTTGTCAGCAAATTCGGCTTCCCTTTGGGGTGGGAGGGACCGCGGCGGTCGTGACTAAATGTTTCTATTTGTGAAACGAAGGAGTGAGCCCTGTGGAGGGGCCACCTGCACGCAGCCTGAGGATGTGGAATGACTGGGGCTTGCAGAACCCCGCGCAGATATCGTGCGTGGCTATTTCACTTGTCCCCAACAGTAGGGGGGCTGCTCAGATGAACGGCGAATAACCAGTTTTCCTCTAGACTGCGCTGTTCCCGCCCATTTACCCGTCTGGGGTCTCCAGGCCCCCCGGGGGATGATTGACTCCGACAGGTGCCCATTAGGGCTGCCGAGTTCAAAAGGCGGGGTGGGGGGGACGGAAGTCACAGAGCCACCACCTAACGCCAGTCTGGGGCGCTGGCCGGACGTTCTTCCCCCCTTTCACCTTTATGCAGGCCTGCGTGCGTTCTTTTGCTGCTTTTTCATACTTCTAATGCAGGTTTTTCTTAAACGATAAAATGTGTATACACTTTAGCAACTGATGTCTTTGTAGGAGGAACTGCTCTTAAGATAGCACTAACTGGTCTCACCAGTGTGTCTACACCTGCGGACTGTGTGCAGGCCGAGGGGGCTTGGGAGAACCAGACCAGGCCGCTCTGCAGGAGGGCAGGGGCTTGCTGGCATTTCCGGGGCGACGCTGTGGGGCGGAGTCCCTTCTGGGCTTGGGCACAGCGCGTGAGCCACACTTCCTGCTCCGTCCAATAGGCCTCGCAGTTTTGCCTGAGGGCGTCGCGCCAGGCGTGTGGCTTCATGTTGCGGCACCTGTGCACATTTCTCTTCGAATCTGCAGCGTCCTGCCCGGATGTCGCTCTGCGGTGCCGCCCGCCTAGCTCTCGTCCTCACCGTGCCTAACCACCCTCCCTCGCCGCAAAGGGGGTGTCTCGTTTGCAAGTCCCCTCACCTGGTGCGTCCCTTCCAGCTTGTTTAGGCCTCCACGGGACTCTGTCCAGTGAAGAGACCCGTTTCTCAAAGAGTGTCAGGGGCTGCGTGGCCTCCCGTTGGGGCTTAGATGTCCCATGGGTGGGGGGGGGAGCGGTTTAAATATGCCCTGATGTGGTGTGCCGAGCCGCGCTGCTGTGCACGCGCCGGGGTTAGACGGAGAGAGGCCTTCGTCCTTCCCGGCACCAGCTGACATGGAGACAGGAATGGAAGGTGAGGGTTTCAGCCCTGTCCCCTCACCTGGGAGACAGGAAGGTGGCGGTGGGTGGGGCCTGTGCAGGTCTGGACGCGTCACCACCCTGACTGTGCGGAGACCACAGCCGTCACACTTGCTAAGGATCCTCCGTTCGGGGCCTCAGGCTCCGTGGGACAGTCGCTCCCTTGCTGGGGATCGCGCATGCCTGGCCGGTCTGGCTGGGAAGCCAGGTGGCTGGGTGGTCTCCGTGTCACCTCGGGACCCCTCCCTCCCACGTGACAGTTCAGGACTCCTCAGGCCTTCTGAAGTGGCCCCTGCCACAGTACTGTGTCCTTCTTGTTCATTCAATAAGTAAAACCCGGTCCCGAGTCGGGGGCAGGCTCCCACAGTCAAGTAACAGTGCACAAGTCTCTGCTGCTTCCACTCCCCTCCCTGGAGTGGGGAGGCCGCCCGGGCCGCGCCTGGTGCCCCCCTCAGGGAGCTGTCCGCACTCCGGGGCCTGGGGGGAGGACGCTGAGATGGCCGCGCTGGACTGCCTTCCCTCACTGCGCAGTCCCCTCTGCCTTTGGTGGCCCTGGCTTTGCCATCACCGGCCTCTGACCCGGTCACCTTGCTGTCCCCTGGGAGTGGGCTCCTCCCGGTGGTATCTATCCTGGCACAGGGTTCCGCTGCCACCGGGCCCCGTCAGGGCGCAGCAGGCCAAGGGCGTGCGGCAGCCTCCTGTCACCACGGCCGCGTTTGCAGGGACTGATGGAGGGATGGACAGGACAGATGTGCCCCCAAGCTGCTGGAAAGGGCACCAGGACAGCACAATCCAGATTTCCCTCCTTCCTGCCAGGCAACGCCCACGATGTCGCCCAGTGGCACTCACGTGTGGGCCTCTTCTCACGCCAGGTTTCACAGGGAGTTAGACTTTCAAGGGGAAGCCTTTTGTCCAGTGATTAGAGAATTTGAAGGAAAAAAACCTTCCTTGGTTTTTCATCTTCTCAGTTGCTGCTGGAGGTGGGGCTCCCTAGGGGGCAAGGCCAGGTCCCCCCGCCCACCCCCCGCAGGGATGAAGATATCCCTTCCACCCCTCCAGAGGAGGGGCTGTCTCAGGGTCACATGACCAGGAATTTGGGGTCCCTTTCTCGGCAGCATGTCCCCTGCGGAAGTGATATTCCCAGGAGGTGGCGCGGTCTGTGGTCAGAGACTGGCCTGCTTCACCCAACGGAGTTTGTCACCTGCCAGAGGGGAGCAAGCACCAGTGCCCTGTGGGCCAGCCCCAGGCAGGCGCCGGGCGCCACGCCCTTCGCGTGGCGCACGCCCAGACTCAGCTTCCAGGAGGAAGCCCTGCTCAGCCTCCTGCCCCTGCAGAGCCCCTCAGACCCCAGGGCGCCTCCCCTCAGCCTCCCTTCCTGGCTGGCTCCCCCTGCTGCTGAGACTGGGCCCTTTCATCCTGGGGGCAGACAGGTCCAGGCCCCCAGCCAGCCGTGTTTGGGCGCAGCAATGAGTGACGCCAGCAGGGCCAGCGGGCCGTCTGGTCAAAGCCCCTTTGGACAGTGCGGGAGACCGCAAAGCCTGCAAATCAGCCCCTCACCGCCCTCCGGGCTCGAGGTGAGCAGGAGGCACCTAGGGACAGCTGGTCTCAGTGGCCCAGCCTACTCCGTCCTGCAGCCCAATTTCCATCCAGTGTCAGGGGCTGGTTGCTGAGCAGCCAGCATGCAGGCCACACGCCTGGGCTGGGGACTGACCGGACACTGCCCCCACTGCTGCCTTTTAGGGTTCATGGCTGGGTGCAGGCTCCACTTCTTATGGGGGGAGCAGTCCAGCCCACGTGTCCCACCCTATCCAGCCCTGCCAGAGTGGGGCCCTGCTCACCGTGCCCCTCCGGCTGGTGGTCTCTCCTGAGTGCTGAGTGGCGCCTGTGCCCCTCCCCAGGTCACAGCAAGGGCCTGGGGACCCTGCGCGGGACGCCTGCCCGCTCGCCGTCTGCCCTGCGCTGCGCTCCAGTTTGGGGGGGACCTGGGACTCCAGGTGCACTCAGTTCGTTTAACTTAAAAAACCTCAGCACCATGCTGTGGGGTGCCCGCTTGTCACCTGAAGCACTCATTTGTTTGTGACCAGATGGCTTCTCCCCTGGTCCCTGGCCGCCTCTGTCTCTCTGGCCTAACCATCCTTCTGAGACGTTGCTGTGGTTGTGACCCGAGGAAGCTGAGGGTCAAGACACGTGTTTTGTGGGGACCACAGGCAGCGTCGCCAGCCCCGACCCCTCGAGAAGCCGCTGGGTTGCTGAGGGCAGTGCCATATAGGGCTGGGGCAGGTGTCGGCCAGTGCATGTGGGGCGCTGGGACTGACCTGATGGACTGACGGGTGCCCTCCGTCCGCATCCCAGAGCTGGGCAGAGCCCAGGAGTCTGACACGCTCTCCTCCTTTCAGACGCTGGACCTCGCCAACAACCAGCTGAGCGAAGTCCCGGCGGAGCTGGCCGACTGCCCCAGGCTCAAGGACATCAACTTGCGCGGGAACAAGCTGAAGGACAGGCGCCTGGAGAAGATGGTCGGCAGCTGCCAGACCAAGTCCATCCTGGAGTACCTGCGCGGGGGCGGCCGGGGCGGCGGCAGGGGCAGAGGCAAGGCCGACCCGGAGAAGGACGAGAGCCGGAGGAAGAAGAGGGAGAGGAGGAAGAGGGATGGGGGCGAGGGCGAGGAGGACGACGTGGACGAGACCAGCCGCCTGCTGCTCAGGGTGCTGCACGTCTCCGAGAACCCCGCCCCGCTGACGGTCACGGTCAGCCCCGAGGTCAGGGACGTCCGGCCGTACATCGTGGGGGCTGTCGTGAGGGGCATGGACCTGCAGGCCGGGAATGCGCTCAAGCGCTTCCTCACCTCTCAGGTGGGTGCGGTGGGCGGGGGGAGGGTGGGGGGGCACGCAGTGGGTGTGGCCCAAAGGGGGGCCTTGGGGGGAGAGGCCATGGGCCCCGCGACCTAGGCCTGTCCCTCACCCGGGAAGCGGGAACACAGCAGGCCCCGGCTCTGGGCGTCGGTGAGCGCGCCTCGGGCGTGTGTGTGCCGTGAGCCGGAGGGACGTGGGCTCGGTGCCCAGGGCTGTCGGGCAGCAGCAGAGTGCACTGCGCATGTCACAGGCACCTTGCACAGACAGAACCCCCGTGAGCCGGCCAGGCTCCCTCCGGCCCCTCCCCTGCAGCTCTCGCAGCCGCGTTTCTGCCGCCACGGGAGAGCTCTGCCTGTGGTTCCGAGGCTGGGGTGGAGCTTCCGCTTTCTGGAACGCGTGACACTCTCAGTGTCACGGAGGGCGGTGTCCAAGTCATCAGCTCTCCCTCTGGCCAGGTGGCCCAGTGGGGTGGGCGTCCTCCCGCAAACAAAGGTCACGGGTTCAGTGCCCCTCAGGGCCCGTGGCTGGGCCTTGGGGTCGGTCCCTGGTTGGGGCGTGCTTCACGCCGACGCTCCCCTCCCTTCCCTTCTCTATAATGTCAACAGGCGTGTCCTCAGGTGAGGATGACAGAGTGAATCAGCTCTCACCAGCATGCTCTCCCGTGAACGGCTTGCTTTCTGGTTAGATTTCAGCTAGACAGGCTTTCTAATTGGTTGTTTTCTGGGCAGTGGGCCCGGCTTTACAATAAAAGGCGGGTGTTTGACGGGGGCAGCGTGGCCCTCGGGGCAGGGGGAGCCGCAGAGCCTGGGGTGTAGAACCGGAGATCCGGGTTTCAGGAGAAAGCGTGCCGGGTTTCCTCTCTCTCCAAGCCCCACTCGTGTTCACGCGGTCGCGCGTTTGCGTTCAGGACGGGTTCCCGAGGGCTCACGGGTGGTGTCCTAGAGTCGGGAAGGGGCGGTTCTGCCGGCATGTGTGTGTGTGGAAGCGTTTTCCAGGGCGACCGCCGACGGGAGGGGTGGGCCGGGAGGCCCCCGCGCCCCGCCCACTCACCCCGTCCTCGCACCGCAGACGAAGCTGCACGAGGACCTCTGCGACAAGAGGACAGCGGCCACCATCGCGACCCACGAGCTCCAGGCGGTCCGAGGGCCCCTGCTGTACACCGCCCGCCCGCCGCAGGACCTCAAGGTGCCGCGCGTCCCAGCGGGGTGTGCGGGTGGAGGTGTTCCTTGTGTTTTCGAACACGTGCGCGTGCCAGAGGTGGCGCCAGCGCTCCGAGCGTGCACCCCAGTAACACCGCAGGCGGGGCTCGCGGCCACTGTGGAAAGGGCGCGCTTCTGGGGAGGTCCTGCCTCGAGAGAGATTTTGCTCGTCTGCTCACTGACTCTGAACCGAAAGTGCGTGACTTCTGTCCCACCTGCAAAGCCCCCAGCGGGGCCCGACTTCCACGAGCTGTCCCGTCACGGCCCTGCCCGCTGCTGATGGCTCTGCGTGGCGCAGGCAGTCCGGGCGCAGAGGGTCCCGGTGGTCACTGCGTGCGCACCCGCCCTTCCACCCCACCACCACCTCCCCCGCCTTCCAGCCCCTGTGGCCTTGGAAGCACCGCCATGCGGGCAGCAGGTTCAGGGTTAAGCTCACTTTCAAAAGCGCTGGAGTGTTTGGGTATCTGGCTTCCCGCGTGACCTCTGAAGGCACCTGTGACCACACATGATGTGGCCGCTGCGGGACAGTCGTCACCTCTCCTGTCGTCCTGGTGGTTCACGGGGAAGAGTCGGGTGCGTCCCTGGTGCTGCTGCCAGAGGAAGTGAAAGGCAGGGAGGGGGGGGTGTGCTGGTGGCCGCGAGGGCGTTTCCACATGAGCTGACCAGAGGTTCCCCCCAAAGATCATCCCCCTGGGGCGTAAAGAAGTCAAGGCCAAGGACCTGGTGCGGCAGCTGCAGCTGGAGGCCGAGGAGCACCGGAAGCAGCGGAAGAGGCAGACGGTCTCCGGCCTTCACAGGTGGGCGGGCGTGCTCCAGGGACCAGACACGGGCCTCTGTCCCCCTCACTGCCGTCCAGGAGCCCCCAAGGCTGCTCACTCTGCAGTTGGGCGCTCCTGTGTGAGGGAGAAGGCAGGACTCTGAGACCGCGTGTGGTGGACGTGGGGGGAGTGGACGCTACTGCCCGGGGAGTCGGGGCAGGACTGCAGTCCCCGGGGGAAGGCGAACCAGCAAGCCCACGGCGTTTAACCCCCGTCTCGCCAGCTGGGAAACAACCCCGAAGGCCCTGGGACCCGCCTGCCTTAGTGTGGGGCGTGCGTGGGACACTCGGCCCCTGGAGCCTGCTGGGTGCGCCCTGGGTCCCACACCGTCTCTGTGAAAAGAGCCTGGTTTGCCCAGCTCCGCCCCTGGTGCTGCCGTGGCTCCGCCGTGATGGGTTTCCCCCGCAGGTACCTCCACTTGCTGGACGGAAAGGAGCAGTACCCTTGCCTGGTGGACGCGGACGGTGACGTCATTTCCTTCCCTCCGATAACGAACAGCGAGAAGACGAAGGTGGGCCATGTGTGAACGTCCGTGTGTCTGGCCCTCAGGCGGGGCACGGCCTTCCAGGCTGTGTCCGTCCACGGGGAGGTGGCGGTCTGGGCCGAGCGACACCGTTTCATGAGGTTTTCCTCAGACTCACTGTTGCAGCTGCTGGGGTGTGCTTTTGATAACTTGCTCTTTTGTGACATCTTCCTGATCTCTCTTGAAGATTAAGAAAACGACTTCGGATTTGTTTTTGGAAGTAACAAGTGCAGCGAGTCTGCAGATCTGCAAAGACGCCATGGACGCCCTCGTGCTGGTGAGGGGCCCCCTCGAGGCGACTGGCCGCTGGGGGCAGCGCCTGTCCTGGCTTCCCCGATAGCTGCCTCCCGCAGCAACATCTTCCCTGGGCCGCCTCTGATCTCTAAGTTAAAAAGGTATTTTTCATTTGCAGAAAATGGCAGAGATCAACAAATACGCTTCGGAAAATAAAGAGGAGGGAGCGGTGTCAGATGCGGAAGCCGATGCCACCCCTGCACAGCTTCCGGGTCCCAAGACGAGTCCCGGCGCCGGGCAGGGCGGGCTCGCCCCGCTGCTGGTGGAGCAGGTCCGGGTGGTGGACGAGGAGGGGCGCCTGAAGGTGGTGTACCCGTCCAAGACGGACCTGGGCCTGCCCGCCGCCCACGTCCTGGTGCTCCGCTGAGACACCGCCGCGCTGCCCCTCCGCGGCCTGCAGCCCTCTGCGTTCTTTGTCTGGTTCCGGAAGATGCTGCCGTGAAGGCGCGCCCTGTTGTCACGTGCTCAAATCCTCCTGCCTCTGCTGCGGCTGGTGCTGCAGTTACTGAGATAGCGGACCCGCCGTGCAGGGCGGTCTGACGGGGAGGACACCCGGCCGGGGGCAGGGCCGGGCGGAGACAGGCAGCCTGCGGGGGCTGCCCTGCGACGGCGCGTCCTTCCCAGTCCCGCTGCAGAGTGCGGCTTGGAACACTCGGCCCGGCTCCAGCGTCCCTGGTCCTTTCACACACGCTTGTTCCCGCAGTGAGCTGCTCCGCAGCGCTGTGGGTCCCCTCAGGGTGGGGCCGTGTGGAGCCTTCCAGCAGCCACTGGGCACCTGCGCACCAGCAGGCACCACGGGGCCAGCCCTTAGGAACTGTTTGCACACAAGCCTGCGGTGACGGTGATGGTGATGGTGACATCTATGTCAGGACCCGCATCTGGAGGGGAGGCCGGTTTCCGTCCCAGGAGAGGCTCCCGCGGCCCATCTGCAAAGGGCCCGGGAGGGGCAGCGGGGACTGGGGAGGGCGTGCCCCGGGCGAATGGTGTGCAGCGTGTCTCACTGTAGGTGTTTCCGGAGTCGGGCATCACGGCCGTGGACCCTCTGTGTCTGTACATGTGTCCACTCACTGTCTGTGCACTCTGCCAACTGCGCCGCTCACCGTCTGGCTGGAGGGCGAGGAAAGGGCCCATTGTTCGGTGATGCCACACATTCAGCAGTCCACGTGCAAAGGGCAACTGCTGTGTGTTGTCGATTTCGGGGGACCATTAGCCATCAGAACCGTGAGGCCGGGGATCCCACGTGGGGTCTATGAGTGAAGCCCCGTGGTCCCCAAGCCCAGCCAGCCTGCTCTGCAGGGTGTGGGGTGCAGGGCTGAGACCCCAGCCTGGCTCTTTTCTCACTGCCCGGCCTTCCCATTGTCGTCCCCGGGCTGATGAAGGCGTGCCGATGACAGCTTCCCCGGGGCCCCCCAAACGACCACGTGTGGGCATCATTTCAGGGCCCTCGGGCATCAGCACAGCTGACGCTATGGCTGGCCGGGGGTCCACTCTGGGGTGCGGACAGGCAGCCGAGGTGCCATCTTTGCTCCTGGGCTTCAGGGCCAGTGACCACATGGTATCATCTCTGTGACCTCGATGCCGGTGGAGCCAGCAGCTCAACTGGGGGCTGGAGAGGGAGCCCATATGCAGCCAGCCCTCTGGGACGCCATCCAGTGAACAGTCCGAGCACCAGCTCCCTGGGTCTCTGCAGGCAGGGCAGGAAGTGTCTGGGAGGAAGCGGGCCCAGGACCTGCCCAGTAACTGCCTGCAGCCCCTCCTTCCTGTCCTGTGGCCACCCTCAGCCCCGCAGACCATTCCTGAACCTTCTGTGTCAGGGGAAGCTGATCCTCTCAGGGCCCTGGGGACGGTGGAACTGAAGCCACTCGGGTGCAGCTGGGAACCCAAAGGTCACACCTCATAGAGGCTGCATGTGCCCCTTGGTCCCCTAGCTCCCCCTGCAGAGCTGCGGCACCAACAGCCCACAGGAAGTTGCACTTGGCCTCCATCCTGATACTGGACAGGCCTCGGGGTGAGCAGGGCGTGACCGGCCGCTCCGGCCAGAGCCTCTGCCATCTGCTGTGGCTCCAGGCAGGCGGTTTTCACAGGACTCTCCTGTCTCAGGCCACGCTGGACCAAGCTGCAGAAGCCTCCAGGTCAGCGCCGCCTCTGGCTCCCAGCTCTGGGCCTTACCCAAGGATCACATCTGCTTCCTCCCCTCCCTGCCCCACCCACATTCCTAGGACCCCCCTGCCTTGCCCTAGGCCAGTCACTTTTGACCTTGGGTCAGCCCAGTTGCACCCAACAGCTGTGCAGGAGTCGTGGCCTTGGAGCCCACGGGGCAGCAAAGAAGTCGGGGTGGTGGGCAGGAGCAACGGGGCACCACTCCCCACAAACTGCCCCGCCCAGCTCCTGGCCCAGGATGTCACAGGCCTGGGGAGGCCCGGCCCCCACATCACTGGCACAGGCTGCTGACTGCCTGGATCCCTTGGAGGCCGTGTGGCCCCTGCCAACTCACTACAGCCACCACCAGGGCCTGTCCTCAGAGGGCCTCCGGCAGGGTGAGGCTGGTAGAGGTGCCTGGCTATACCCCTCCCTCCCCAGATGGGCCAGAGGGTGGGGGCAGGGTCTCCTTGGAGGCAGGTGCGGAAGACCAGAACCAGAGCTGGCTGGACCAGCTCTGACCCCACCTGCAGGCGGCCTCCCTCCTCAGGGTCAGAACCAGAGGTCACTGGGTGGCGTGGCCTCCCTTACCTGATGTCCTCCTGGCCCAGCCACACCCGCAGACCAGCCCTGTGGGGTCTCTGCCCCCTGCCCACTTCTGCCAACTTGGCCTGACACCCGGGACTTGACAGGGGTCCCACCAGGACAGTGACTGCCCCTCCACCCCGACTCTCAGTCCTCAAATGTCTCTGGCAAGGGTCTGCAAGAGGGGAGGGCTGAGCTGGAGGCCCAGGAGGGGGCGGGGCCACAGGCCTGTCTGCTCTGTCAGGCGAGGCAGGAACAGGTCTGGTCACATCCTGGCCCTCAGGCCCCGCCAGGAGGGGCCGTTCCAAGGCCAAGTGAGAGGGGCAGGCCCTTCCCACAGGCCTCCTGGCAGCTGTCCAGTGCCCTCCAGCTGGCCTCCCGAAAGGCCTGAGCCACACCTGGCCTGGGGGACCCATGGGAGAGACTGCCATCCATGTTCATTCAACAGACATTTAATGACCGCTTCCAGGAGCACACTGACCTCCCCGGGCATCCCTGTGAGGTGCACGGCCCAGGAAGAGGGGCGGGGGTGGACCTGGGATGAGGGCCCTGAGAGGGAGGGCAGAGAGTCTCACACAGCCAGTCCTTCTCAGCCACCCTTGCACACAGGAGTCACCAGGCCAGAGAGGGCAGGTGCCTGCCCAAGACCACACAGCTCAGCACCACACCCACCCAAGGAGGACCCCGCCCCAGGGCAGCGCTTCCCAGCCCTTGCCAAGGGGACGAGAGCACCCCAGTCCCCGCGGCCCTGGCCTGCAGCCCCAGCGCAGGCTGGTCCCAAGTGTCCAGGCCGGAGGTGCCCCAGTGTGGGTGTGCCAGTGCTGGCCACGCGCAAGTGTGCACACAGATGCCTGTGGGTGTCCTGCCTGCCGGGTGTGCCCTGGGCTCTGGGACTGTGGGGAGGGACTGTGAATGGGGGGGAGTATACAAAGGGCCCTCGTACCCCCGTGTCCCTCCAGCCTGGGCCCCCACTGGCCTGCGGCCAGCACTCATTTGCACTTGTGTATGAAGTAGCCGGCGACGTAGCCCAGGATGAAGACAATCCAGAAGAGGGCCACTCCCCCCAGCACCTTCATGGCGACACGCAGCTTGCCCGAGCACAGCTTCAGGGAGAGCCTAGGGTGAGAACAGCCAGCACGTGAGCCCTAGGGGGCCCTGAGCCCAGTGGGAAGGGGGAGGTGCAGCCCAGGGCAGGTGGGGGGCTCTGCTGCACTTGGGAGCCAGGAGGGAGCTGGACAGACCACGCAGAGGTGGAGGGCCTGGGTTTGAGGGGGCGGGCACCCAGTCAGCAGGGGTGGAGACTGCAGGGGAACTGCTCACCCCTCCCAGCTCGAGGCCTCTTCAGTGCCGGAGCCGGAGGCAGCCCCCACGCTGACCTCCTCCCACCTGCTGTACTGCATG
Organism: Micronycteris hirsuta; assembly: GCA_004026765.1. NCBI lineage: Eukaryota > Metazoa > Chordata > Mammalia > Chiroptera > Phyllostomidae > Micronycteris > Micronycteris hirsuta. The sequence continues at coordinate 11,768 of PVJI01010708.1, read as the reverse complement.
CTGAAGTCCTGAGGCTGCATGCTGGCTCGGGGGCAGGGCCTCCGCTGCGCTGGGCCTCACAGCCGCAGGGCCCTGGGAGGACAGCCACAGGGAGGGTGCTTTCAGCGTGAGGCCCCCCTGGGGGCTGGGGGGGGGGGCAGAGAGGAAGTCACGTGGGCTGGTCCCTGGACCCAAGTCCTCCATCTCCCCAGTGAGGTGACGGGGGCCAGAGTGGTTAAGCCACTTGCCCAGAGGCCCGGGGGAGGGGTCAGACTGGGAATTCCAACGCCGGAGGCCGAAAGTCCGAGAACCCTGCTCTGGAATGTGAGAAGCTGAGTGTCCACTGGCCCCAGGGCCTCCCAGCCGGCGGGGCTGGCTGGGCCGATAACTCCCTCCCTCTGCCCACTCCCCACAGATAAGGCCCCGGGGCGGGCCGGGAGGCTGGAAGGACTGGGATGGGCTGGTGGAGGCTGGCGGCTTGTGCAGCCTGTCTGACTGAGGGGAGGAGGCCTGGCCGGACCCCCGCAGCACTCCAGCCCCAGGCCCACCACCCTGCTGGGAGGAGCCAGGCTGGGGGTTGGGCAGCTGGGTCTTCAGAGGATCCGGGGCAGGGAGGCAGGCAGCAGCAGGCCCCTCACTTCCAGGGGCAGAGACTTGGTCAGCCGCCACCAGCCTGGGAAACCCTGACCTCGGTCCCGGGTCATCTCAGACACAGGCATGAAAGCAGAGGGCCCAAGCTGCAGGAAGCCAGCCCAGGAAGTCACAAGCCCGCAGTCCTCAGCCAGCCACCCCACCCCGCCAGACCTCCCAGGGTGCCCGGTCCCAGTCTGGGGGGGTGGGGGGCAGCCTGCCTCCAGGCCACAAAGCCTGTCCTTCCAGTGGGGCCTTGCTCCCTGGCAGCCACTCAGAGCAGTCCTGGGGCCTGAGGGAGCCCGTGCTGGGAGAGTGTGGGCTCCCCTTTCCCAGGGTGCGTCCAGGAGAGGGGCCTGGGCCAGCGCTGCTCACTCCCTACCCTACACCCACCCTCCGGGTTCCACGGGCAGAAGGTATCACATTCCAGGAAGCAACGCGCCAGCCCCAAGTGGTGGCCACAGGCTGGCACAAAGCACAAGGTTAATGCCCTGGTCCCTGCTCTCCTGTGCTGCCCAGAGGTGGGCAGGGTGCTGGGGGACACACGGAGGGTGCAGCAGGGGCTGGGGAGGCTTTTACTTTCAGAAGAGAAACAGCAGCCACCCCCTCCTTCCTGCCTTGATGTGATGGCCGGAGCTGCAGCAGCTGCCTTGTAACCAGAGTGTCCTGCAACGCCAGCCTGATGGTGCTACCTCTGAATCCACACCAACTGCCCCACGGCGGGCTTCGCGGTGTGAGGAGGGGCAACCCCAATCTGGCCAAGCCTGGGACAGGGGTTCCTGTCATTTGCGGGGGGACATGTTCCAAACTGACGCAGACTGCGACTCTCCAGCTGTCCTGGTTGGACAAAGCCACAGGGAGCTGGTGACATGCCTAGAGCTGAGCTCCTGAGGGCTCCACGGGCTCCGTGACCGTATGTCCAACCTGGCACAACTGCCACACTGTCTCCCAGAAGCCGGGGGCTATGCCGCGGGGCAGCGACACCTGCCAAGCCCTGGGAGCCGCCAGGGCACGGCCGCTTCCCGGGAGCCTGTGAGGACAGGGGTTCCACGGGCCTGAGGCTCCTTCACCCCGAAGTACCTCCGAAGAGCCCGCAACTCACAGAGGGAGGGTCCCGGCCGGGGGCGGGCCGTGGAAGCTCCTGGGGTCCAGGCAGATGGTCAGAGCCTGGCCGCTGGGTTTCAACTCCTTTCCGCCTGCAGGTTGGCGTCTGGGTGCCACCGATGATCCGACCTTAAACGACAGAAAAGGAAAAAAAAGGGAGAAGAGAAGCGGCCCTACCAGGGATCGGGAAGGGAAAGGGCCCTGGGGTGTCTCCAAGTGGCTCGCTCTGGCCGCCCCTTGTGGGTCAGGCCCGGGACCTGTTGGACAGGACAGCTGATCGCCCCCACGCCCCGCCCCCACCCCGCGATTCCACCGTCCCAGGCAGGCCGCTCCCAGGCCAGGGAGGCCGCAGCCTCGGAGGCCTGGGGGCTGCCGCAGCCAAGACCACCCCTACCTGCTCCAACGCCCGCAGCCCCCGGATACACGAGGAGGCTGTACCCCAACCTCGCCTCTTACCTGGTGCAGACTTGTTCGGTCGCAGAGGCGCATGCGGAGCCTGGGAGGAGCGAGGCTTCGGAATGGAGAGCGGGACCGGGGAGGGGCCAGGCCAAGTCGGGAGTGCAGAGCCAGCGGGGGAGGTCCTGGCCTGGAAGGGACCTGGGGGCGGGGCCCTGCAGGGGGTGGGGCAGGGGCAGGGCGCGTAGGGGGCGGCACCGGGCTGCGTGGCGGTGCTCCCCGGGACCGGATACCGCAGGGTCTTCGAGCCCCTCCCCGCTGCTGCAGCCCCGTGCTGGCGCCCGGCCCTCCCCGACCCCTCCAGGACTGGCGCGAGCGCAGAGCGGGGCTCCTGGGTTTGAACGGAAAGACGAGGAGCTGGGCCTGGGCGCCCGGCGGCCTGCGGGGCTTGGGCGGCCATCCCGGTTCCTGGCTGCGAGGGGCTGGAGGCCGCGGCGGCAGAACTGCACACGGGTGCTGCCCGCGTGTAAGGAAGGCCGGTCGGCTGGCGGGTCGCAGAGCAGACAGAATCGTCCTGGGCCGCCGCACGCAGCACACGCTCCTGTGCCCAGACCCGGGTGAGCATCACGCCAGGCTGCTGCCCTCCTGGGGAACAGCGGAGCCTGTTCCCACCCGCCTTCCTCCGAAGCGGCGGCACCGGGAGCCCAGGCGCAGGGCCCTCAGAGGGGTGTAGCAGGGGAGGAAGGGTCCCCGAATTAGGTGGGGGGTCCTCCTAAACCCGGGCCGTGGGAGGGGACCCTGCTCCATGTGAGGTCCCCCCAGGATGGAGCCGGTAGTGCGGGCTGGTGTGCTGACCCCCAGAGAGTGAGTTTTGGAAAGGGGGGTGTCAATGTAGCCCAAGCCCACCCCACCCCCGGTGCGAGTCCCCTGGGAGGAAAAGGTGACCACCACGGCCAGCGACGGGGTTTAATTCTGACTCGGAGCAGAGCCGGCGCTCAGGGCAGCGGCCGGCCTACTTGGAGGAGGCCGGCTTCTTGGACCGGCCCGGCGAGGCCAGCTCGGACTGCGGCGGGACGGGCCCTTTGAACCCGCGCTGCTTCAGCTGGTTGTAGCACTCCGCCCGCTCCGCGACCAGCCTCTGCGGGAGAAGGTAGCCCGCTGCCCGGCCGCACGGCCCACCAGACCCCCTGCGCTCTCCCAGGACTGCCGCTGCTGCAGCCTCGCGCGGTGCGGGGGGCCCAGGGTCAGGGGAGGAGCATTCACAGCTGCTCTGGGTGCGGGGCGGCGCGCTGGGGTCTGCAGCATTTGCCTATTACCATGCTGAACCCCCCCTCCCCCCGCAGCAGGCTCTGGGGCCGCTCAGCCCTGAAGCTGGCACTACGTCCTCTGTGAGTCAGAGGCCTCTGGGCCTCAGGTCTGTCCCTCGAGGTCCATTCCACAGGGAGAGGCTGTGCCGTGTGTCCCTAAGTTTCCTTCTTGGCCCCTGAGCGGTGCTGATGACTCCTGCCCTCCATCACCCCTGCGCCCACCTTCTCCTCCCACCTCCTCTGCCCCTCCCTTAGCCCAGATGGCCGCCAGGCCGCAGAAACCCCTCCCCCGGCCCCCAGGCAAGGGTCCGCCTCTCCTCTGCTGGGCGACTGCCACCTCACAGGAGCAACGTGGACAGGGCCCACCCGGTGCCCAGAGGAAAGGAACCGGGGACTGGGGAGATGTGGGCACTCGAAGGCCGTGGGCCCCTGCTGGGGTCCCAGGACCGAGCCTTCCGAGAAGACCGGGGGCACCACGGCCCCTGGTGACAAGGGCACAGGCCCTCCCCGAGCCCAGGTCAGTGGCGCTCTGCCCCCAGAGCGGTGGCCCGGCCACCCTCTCTCCCGTGGCCCCAAGGGCGGGCACGCTGTCTCCCTGTGCAGAGGGCGCCCTGGGGCTCCGCACCGCCAGTGGCCGGCCCACAGCGTCTCCCCCAAAGACCCCACCCCTGCCCTCTGAGTCCTCTGCTTGGGGTTGGTGAGGGGCTGGCGTGGCCAAGCCCACGGAAGGGGCTCCGTGCCAGGGTCCCGGCCCAGCAGGTGCTGAGAAGTACCCCCAGGAGGCTGAGCTGGGCAGAGCCGGACACGGCCTCTTGCTTCAGGACCCCTGCAGTGTGGCCCTCCCCAGGGCCCCATGGAGGGTTTCGAGGATGGTCACTTGGTCACTTGGTGCATGCAGAGAGCAGCCTGGCCTCCCCAGCCCCATGATGCCACTGCCCTGTGGGGGGTCTGGTCCCCTCTGCCTGAGCAGAGAGGACAGTTCCGGGGTCAGAGCAGTGTCACGGCCAGGACCCACAGGGCGCCCCAGTCCCAATCCAGGCCTGTCCCTCCGTCCCTGGCTGCAGATGCATGTGGCCCGGAGACCCGGGACCCCTGGGTGGCACGTTCTGGCCGTACCTGCAAGGCTTCCAGGATGTCATTGTCGGAGATCTCGGCGGTCACGGACCTGGGCCCTGAGGTGGCGAAGGCAGCCTGGATGATCTTGTTTCTCAGTCGCTCCAGCTGCAGGGGGCGGCAGACACCGGCGCTGGCCTTCCTGGGAAGGTGGGTGGCCACAGCCCCTTGCAGCGGAGGTGCCCGCCTACAGCCCGGCCTGGGGTTCACGGAAGGTGGCCCCCACCTCACCTCCCAGCTTTGGGGACCAGGGATGGAGGCAAAGGGTCACCACCTGCCTGCCAGCTAAAAGGGACCGGAGGTGGGGTGCCTCATGTGAAGGGCTTTCTGCCTCACCAACTTTTTTTTTTTAAGATTTTATTTATTTATTTTTAGACAGAATGGAACAGAGGAAGAAAGAGAGAGAGAGAAACATCAATGTGTGGTTGCCTCTCACATGGCCCCCACTGGGGACCCGGCCTGCAACTCAGGCATGTGCCCTGACTGGGAATCGAACCAGAGACCCTTTGGTTCACAGCCTGCGCTCAGTCCACTGACCCACACCAGCCAGGGCCCCTCACCAACTTTTTTAGGTGAAAAGGTAAAACCTGAACATGGTTTTTTAAAAATAACAGGTGAGGAGTGACCCCCAGGCCACCCTCCCTTCCCCAAAGGCGCTTCAGCCGCCCTCTCCGCCAGACCCCAGGGAGACCCTCCCTGACCCAGCCGAGCTGGGCCAGCCCTCGAGTTGGGCATTTAAGGAAACTCCTGGCGGCTCCCCTCCCCAGCCCCCCGAACCCCACTGAACTCAAGGCAGGCGGGGGCCCTGCTACCCTTGACCCTGGGGGTGGGGGAGGGGGCGCGAACCCGGGACTGGGCGCTCTCCAGGGCCACGCGGGCCTGCTGTTCTGCTTGCTGCACCACCTCCGTCTTGTCCCGCATCACCTGCTGCAGCTGCTGCCAGCTCTGCTGCTGCCTCTGGCTCTGGTCCACCTGGGCCTGCAGCTGGCTGACCTTGGCGTCCGACTCGGCGAGGGCATTTTCGCGCTTCCGGAGCTCACGCTCCAGCTCCCACACTTGCTGGGGACGGGGCGGGGGGCACAGGGGCGTAGGCCCGCCTGTCCCACCCACCTCCCCCCCAAAGACGGCCAACTCTCTCTGAGTTCCTCAAGTCACATCTGAACCCAGCGATGGTGGGGTGCTGCTTAAAATGAGTGGGGCTCCCCCTGCAATTCTGCCCCGAGGACTGGCCCGCTTCAGGCTCAGCGCCCCGCATTCACCTGTCGGAGGAGGAGGTTGTCCTTCTCGATGAGCCCATTCACCTCTTCCCACTTCTTTTCTTCCCGGAGGTTGGAGAACTGGAAAGAAGGCAGACAGGGTGGCTCAGGGGACTCCAGGCGGAGGTCGCAGAGGGGACCCAGTGTCTGGCCTCTCCTTCCCTGGGGCGTGTTTCTGATGAGGGAGGAGAAGAAACACCGGACTCTAGAAAGCAGATCCCGGAAGGCGGGACCCTGTAACAGCAGCACGGCGGGGGGGTTGGGGGGGCTGAGGACAAGCCGTGCACCGCCCCCCGGCCCCCGAGAGGCTCAGAACTGGACCCAGAGGCTAAAAGGAGGAGCTGGGAGGGCTGAAGTTTTGGGCACATCCCCCAAGTCGAGCTGCCAGAAGCCCCGCCCCTTTCCCCGCCTGGCCCAAGCCTAGAGGTCAAGGGGCTCCAGGCGCTCAGGCCAGGTGGGGGATGTGGGTGCTGAAGGTGAAAGCTACACCCTCCTTCCCCACCGGGGGCCCAGGCCAGGGGCCGCAAGGCCCTCATATCCAGGCAAGAAAATCTTCTAGTTTCCTAGATTCCGGGGGACTCTGACCGACCAAGAGAAGGACCCACCAATTCCACGCCTGAACTCTCAGTGGAAACGCCCACATGCACCCCATGCCGCAGAGCACAGCGTGGCTGCTGGGGGCCCTGACGTGGGAGCCAAGTTCTCCCATGAGTGACAGAGACCCAAACAAGCTGACAGGGAACTCGTAGGAAATAGAAACGACAGGAAAGGTTAAAACCAAAAAGGACCATGAACACCCTGGGCAGGGCGGGGGAGATGCTGTCGTGGAGAAATACAGAGTGGGCTTCCAAGAAAAAGAGAAAAAAGGAACATTCAGAGAGCAAGAGAGGCACCTCGGACATCGCAGAGGTGACCACAAAATCCAAACTTGAGGGGGTCTGTGGGTAAGTCAAGGGAGTCTCTGAAATGGGTAGGCAAAGGCATAAGAAGTGTCAGGAAGGGAAGGGGGGGGTTCACTGGTCCCGTTGGAGGGCCAGCGGGGGGTCCAGAGAGGAGATAAAAGGCAACTGGAACAGAGAAAAACTCCAGAAGGAACAGGGACCGGGTCCCCCGCTGGCCCCGAGGGCCCCAGGCAGGGGAGGTAAACCCTTGATGAGGCGCAGCCTTGTGAAGTTTCAGAACAGCTGGGACAGACACAGGGTCTCGTGCCTTTCCAGCGGGGACACGGCCACCACAAGGAAGTCGTGAGGAGGTGCAGGAATTAGGGGGACCTTGGGCTTCCCACCAGCAACCCTGGACTTGGGGACATGGGGAGCAGGGACATCACCCCGGTGCGGGAACACTTCCCAAGCTGGAATCCTGCCTCCAGCCAAACCGCTAACAAGTAGAATAAAGACACTGGAGATGCACGGTGACCCCCTGGCTCACCCCCACTCACCTTCCTCAAGAAATGGTTGGAGGATGCACCCCAGCAGAAACACGGGTGGGTCAAGAACAAGGGAGAGGTGGGCGCAGCGGGGTTAGCCCGGGTTTGTGAACAGTAGTGTCTCAGACCTGTTCCGGTCCGAGTGTGCTGCCGGTAACTGCCCCAGGGCGTAAACACAGTGTCCACTCACGACACTGGTGGGCTGGTGTCGGGAGGGGCGGGGCCACAGGGGGAGTGACTTCTAAGAACAGGTGGCTCGGGGAAGCCACCAATGCGGGAGGACGGCCCCTCCTGTTCGCATAACGAGATAGGATCTCTGGCTCTTCAAGCTACACGGGTGAAAAACTAAAAACATGAACTGAAATGCCTGAGGGGTGGGCTCAGCAGAGTGGCGACCTCTCGAAGCCTGGGTGGGGCCCTGGCCCCGGGACTCAGGGGCCAGCAGGTACTTGGGAAGTGGCCAGAGGCCCAGGAGGCAGGGTGACTGTGGGGAGCCTGCCGGGCAGTGCGCCCCGCCTCCGTCCGCCATGCAACCTTGGGCGAGTCCCTTCTGCTCCCCAAGTTCAGCATCTCCAGCAGTGGGATGGGGCAGCCGGCACCGACCCCGGAGCTGCTGGGGGGCCCCTGAGAGCAGCCACCTTGTCGGTCATGGCCTGTAACTGACGCTTCCGCTCTCGCAGCTCCTTCTGCAGCAGCTCGCTCTCTGTGCTGGCCTTCTGCAGCTGGGACTCCTGGTGGTCCACTTGTCGTTGTAAAGATATGCAGGCTCCTGAGTGAGCAGCGGGAAGGGGGCCGGGACCAGAGGGGGCCTGGGGTCAGCAGTCAGCCGGAGGGCTCTGACTCCCACCCCGGCCCCCCTCCCCCACACGGCTCGCTGCACCTGGGCAGGGCCGGACATCCCCACTGCCCAGCCTGGCGGCGGGGGCGGGGGGCCGGTCCCACCTCCGAGTCCTGCTGCCTCCTACCCGTTGCCAGGGAGAGTCTGGTCCTGGCAATCTCGAGCTCGAACTGGAACTCCTGGATCACCTGTTCACACTCCTGCAGCTGGGCCATCAGCTCCTCCTCGAACTCCTCGTCCAGGCAGCAGGCCGGCCTCCGGCCGCCCGCCTTGCCCTCTGGCTCCTGTTCCTCCTCCAGTTCCAGCTCCGCTGTCTCCTCCTCCTCCTCCTCCTCCTCACCTCCTTCCTCACCCACGGCCTCCTTCTTGGCTCCCTCGTCCAGTGCCCTCCCAGCCTCCACGTCCAGGCCCTGTTTCTCCTCACCGCCGGCCTCCAGGGCCCTGGCTCTGTGTCCCATGACGTACTCCTCCTGCATCTGGGGACCGGAGGGGACACTGGGCTGTGGGTGCCCCAGGGCAGCGTGCAGCCAGGGAGCACCCTCCCCAGCCCAGACATCGAAGCTCCATCTGGGGGGACTGCAAGGGACCAGCACCCCAGGGTGGGGGGCTGGAGATGCTTTTCCGGGGGGAGCAGCTCACCACCCTCACTCGTTCCCTTGCAGGGTGGCCGAGAGCTGCACCCAGGGGTGGGCCACCAGGCTCAGGCTGCAGGCGGGAGCCCGTGGCCCCCGAAAGGAGGGGCTGGCCCGCACCTGCCTCCAGCGCCGCAGCTCCTCCTCGTCCCTGAGGCAGGTTTGCAGGAAGCTCTGCCTGTCCAGCAGCTTCATCGAGGGCTCGGACGGCCGCTCCTGCAAGAGCCCGCGTGGGCCTCAGGGTCCCACCCAGCTCCCCTGGCTCTCCAGGGTACGCACCTGCAGACCTGTCCTCCAGGGGGGCGGGCAGGGGGACGGGGACTGAAGCCACTCCGCATCAGGAGGCGGGGTCAGTGGCCGCAGGTGGCAGGCCCGGGAGCAGAGGCCTTGCTGCTATGAGCACCGTCGTTGGGAAGGGTCGAGGGTCCCGCCTTGGACATGCCCACCTCACATGTGTGTCCCTGCCCTGCCCTCTGTCTACTCGCACCTAACTCACAGCCCTCAGAGACATCCACGGGATTCAGCGATGGTCTGAAGCACCGCCCCCCACCCCCCGCACTACATTGGGTCTTAGAAAGACCAGGGACTGCTTACTGGGGCCCCCCGGGACCTGCTTCATTTGTTCTCCATCCAGACCTGGGAGGGGCAGCGTCCCCAAGCCCCCCTGACAGGCAAGGACACGGATGCCCCACGTCCCACAGAACAGGGCAGGCCAACCCAAGTTGCCACCTCCCTCGGGACATCGCCAGGCCAGGTCTGGGGACTCCACCTGCGGGGGGCCTTCCCTCCAGTGACAGAGGAGCTGGCCCTCATCCTACAGGAAAGGAAACAAGCCAGAGAGGGCGGCAGCCTGTCCCGGGAGACAGCAAGCCAGCGGCAAGGCGCAGGGCGGGCTGTCCCATGGACGGCTCTTTAAAAATTTCACTTGCTGATTGATTTAAGGAAGGCAGGGAGAGAGGTAGAGAGAGAAGCATCGCTTTGCTGTTCCACTTCTTCATGCATTTGTTGGTTGAGTCTTGTATGTGCCCCGACCGGGGATTGAACCTATAGCCTCGGCATAGCGGGATGACACTCTACCTGGCCAAGGCCGGGCCTGTGCTCTTTCTCTGTAGCATCCCATCTCCCCTCCTCAGGTCCTGGCTCAAAACCCTGAGACCCAGCCCGAGGTCCCCCAAGGGCCTGGCATCCTTCCAGGATAACCGGGATGGTGCTGGGGGCGGGGGTAACACCAGGGTCCTGAGGGTCACCAGGAGGTTTGGACGCTCTGGAAGCAGAATCTGCATCTTGCCAGGACCGTCTGGTGCTTCTGCGCTCCGCTCACCTTCATGCCCTGACTCATGGGGGCCTCCGAGGCTTTGCTCCTGCGGAGGTCTCTCAGCTGCTTCCTCAGGGCCTCCCGCTCCTCCTGGAGTGCCAGGATCTCCTCGTCCTTCCTCCGAACCTGCGCCTCCAGCTTGGAGAGGCGCTGCACCTCCTCCCCCAGCGTGGACAGGCAGTGATCCTGGGCAGGAAGCAGGGGCGGCCCATGTGCCATGCAGCCCCCTCGTCCCCACCCCCAGCCACCTGCAGGACAGCAGCTCCAGGCCCAGGAGGAGCGGGCCAGCTGTCCAGGGACCCTGAAATCCCAAACCCTGGACAGGTGTTTCTTAATGCAGCCACACCCTGACGGGGGCGGGTCTCAAATCCTTGCCCAGGGAGATTCCCGGCAGCTTCCCCTTCAGCCCGGCTGCCAGCCAGTTGCCCGCTGTGACTGAGGACACCAGCCCTCTGTGCAGCCCCACGCCTGACCGGTAATGCCCTCTGAGGGCCACCCCTAGGGGCCTTCACTGCCTGAGATTCTTCACACTTGGAGACGCCATGCAGAGGTGGGGAGGCGTGGCTCGGACACACGAGAGACAGAAAGGATGTGTCCCTGGCAGACTTGAACTTGGAGAAACTGAAGAGCATTCTTCAGGCAGAAGGCAGAGGGTCCCAGACAGAATTCTGGAAAGACAGGTAACTAGAAAATCCTCCAATGTCTGCAGATTCAGCAATGGCTCCCACAGAGCCCAGGAGTCAGAGAAGAAATCGCAAAGGAAGTTAGGGAATGTCTTAAGAAGAGCAACGATGAACACACGAACACATTGGGACTTGTCGGGTGCAGCTAAAGCTGCAACTAAGGAAAATGTATAGCCTTCAAAATGCATCTACGAGAGAAAACAATGAAAAACAATTATGTAAGTATCCGCCTCTAGAATTCAGGAAAAGACCGCAAATTAAACTTAAAGAGCAAAGAGGGATGGCAATAGTCCAGAGACGTGCAAGAACAAAGGACACAGGGAGGCGCAGAGGCGAGGATAGAGCACACGCAGCGACATGGTGACATTTGGAGAATCTGAAGAGTGTGTGGGATTATCTATACAATTAGATGAGAGGGAACAATGGTCACGCAGACATCGCGTCTTCGCCTGGCCGTGGTGACCTAGACACACGCATGTGCCCCGAACCAGACAACGATCACCGCAAAGAGGACACTTGCTTCCACCGGGGGCTGCTGAGTTGGCACAACACCCGTGTAGTGCTGCAGGGGACGCTCTTGCCTCCCGAGGAGACATACACACCTGTAACCCCGTCTCAGAGGAAGGCAGCCACAAAGGGAGAAGAACCCCAAGGTCCCTTTGAGCTCTGGAGGCAGCCATGCCCATGCCCACGCCCTTGCCCTGGCGGGCTCAGGGATGGGAGCTGAGGGTTCCGTTCTTCAGTCTGAAGGAATCAGCGCTGCGAAGACTGCCGTTACCGTATCGGTGTGGCTCTCCCTAATCCCCCCGTCAGGCTCTTCCCCGGAAGTGGCATCGCGTGGTCCAAGGGCATCAACACTCCTGGAATTATGCGACCCATCACAAAACATAGCGGCCTTTGCGGAGTCAACGTAAAACGGGTGCTCAGGGACCCACACTCTCGGGCCTGGTCGGCGGCGTCCCCTGGGGACCCGCCTGCCACCCACCGGTTGGCGTGGCTCCTGTTTATCACTGTCGTGAAACCTTCACCACCTTAAAAAAACAAAGCAGAAGCTGATTCGGAGAAAAGACTATGAACAGCGATAAGCTT